>JBAMMX010000011.1:10760379-11000379 GCA_037126225.1 Dillenia turbinata
CCTAGCAAAGCATGTGCTAATAAAGGAATAAAATAAGCATACCAGTATCAATCATAAAAAATTTTCATTATACCTGATTATTAGTCAAACCTTATAATATACATTTCGTATATGCTTTCTATAACATGACATCTAATTATGGACATCAACCAATCGAAATATTCTCATAGAAAAGACACCAATGCCTCTAACATCATGCGACTTGCTCAACAATATTCACTTACTCATCACATAGTAATACCATCAATCACCACAATTCATTTTACAAAATCAATACTCAAAATTGATTCATCATTTATCTTAAAAAAATTAAGGGGCACCAATAATATGCTTTTCAAATAAAAAAACTTATAATTAAACAAATTTACCTATAGCAATATCAGGGATGTCCTGTTTCTCTTCATTGGTTATCGCATAGATCCTAGTTTGGATTCGAGGTTGAGGCAGAATGGAATTCAAGTAGCCAGTGTTCTTTGTCGGTCCACATCCTTAGAGTTGTGTTGGAAGGAGGTGGGATAGGGTCAACTAGTCTGCTCTTGGAACCACTAGGAAGGTCTGGTTTTGTTGACTCCCTTGTCCACTCAAACCCAATTCAAGGCAATCATATTGGAGATGACCCTCTTGCCCACAATGGTAGCATCTTTTAGGTTCATTACAAGGACCGGAATGGAATTTCTTGCAATTCTTGTAAGGGACTTGGTTGTTTCCCATCAACTTGATTTCGGACATAGCACTAGTGTTTGGAACACTCTTTCTGAAAAAGTATTGACCTTGGAGAAAGCCAACGGATCCTATGATGGAAGCACTTCCATAAGAGCTTATACTCTTACTTTTTTTAGAACTCTGACCTGAAGTGGATTCGAATCTCCATTTCCTTCCAAAGACTTCTCTAGCCTTTCCTCTTTCTTCAACCAACTTCTCAGCTCTTAAGGCTAATTGCAAAATATCTTTAAAAGTATGGGCTTGGGTAACTGACATATTTTCTCTAATGCTCAAGTTCAGTCCCTCTTCAAATTTGGAGTATAGATATTCTTCAGAAGCCACAAATTCTAAAACAAACAATGATAACTATCTCAACCTAGTCTCATATTCCGCTACCGATTTGTTTCGTTGCTTAAGGTGAAAAAATTATTTTCTCTTTAAGTCCCGATAAAACCTAGTATAATACATCTCATCAAATTTCCTAAGGAACTCACTCCATAAGATGAGAGTAGACGATCTCCTCTTCAAATTCTCCCACCATGTACGATCACTCTTGTCAAGCAACCTTACAGCCTGCATTAGTTTCATCTCATCGTCTAATCTCATGTCTGCTACGGTTTCTTGAACTCTATTAATCAAATCATTCGCTACCATAGCATCACCAGTACCTGAGAAAGTCTCACAGCCAAGTTGTCATACTTTCTTAATCAACTTGGATAGCTCAATAGTTGGACGGGTAATTAGTGCAACTACCGATTGAGGAGGAGCTATTGGTATTAGGGGAGTGTTTGTTGTCATAGAGGAGTTCGGTGGGGGAGGAGTTTGCATTTGAGTTTGAATTTGTAACTGAACACCATACGTGCTCCACCATTTCTACACTGTTGAAATGCAGCAAGTGGTGGTGAAGGAATCTCAGATGGTGCAACCAAAGGCTTGGGTGCACTAGGAGGAGGAGTATGGGATGATGATGTAGCCTTATGCTTAGAAGGAGGAATCTCAAACAAAATCCTTGTTTTCCGACGAGGAGCCATTGGATTTCTATAAGAGGAAAACTTATCTTAGTTCACTAAATTAGATAAACCAATAATACACTTATGCCTAACATGACTCCATTCCCTTGGACCCATAGGAGGCCTTTGAATCTTTTTCTCAAAACATTTAGAAAAATAAAAATATAAAAAAAAAAAACATTTGAAAATATTTTGAAAACACTTGAAAATATTTGAAAACATTCAAAACCTCAAAACCTTTGCTCAGATACCAATATAATTGTCACGCCTCGACTCGCAGGTCTGAGTACGCAATAACCGCCGCATGATCTAAAAGTACGTGCAATCACCAACACGCATCCAAAGATCCCGCAAGATTATGATAATACATTTTTCAATAAAGAAAACCCAGCTTGCATAATATTTTAAAACCAAAGGTACAATAAACAAAAGTTATTTAACATTTCAAAATACAACTTTCAAAGTATAAACTTTTTACTTTAGAAAAACATGAAGAAAATGTATTACATAAAGAGTTTCAAAAAAGTCCCCCGATGGGTCCATCTACATGCCACAAAATCCTCATCAAGAAGGACCAATACCACAATTGGTCTTGGACAGCTCTTCTCTTTGGCTGGAACTAGCTACCGATGAGAAAATCTTGTCTCTACACTTCATCTGAAAAGAAATAAGAAGAGAGGTAAGTATAGGAATACCCAGTGAGTGGAGTGTAATGGTATAGCTGTGTAAGTGAATGAGTGGTGAGTGTGAAAATGTCAAACAACATTTTCAAAAACATATATACATTCCAACAAAGTATCAAGTGATCAACCAAATATTTATATCAAGAGCCATGATTTTTCCACAACACAATATACACTTTCCAATATCATGGATTTGTCTCCAAATTTTCTACCGATAGTTTGGCCCAGACCATCCGGCGGAACTGCCAAGGGGTTTTCATTACCATCAATCATAAAACATCAACCCCGACATTGGCATTGGCTCACAGTTTTTTCGGAGGTGTAACCGAATAACTCCGAAATAGACATGGGGGGCATCTCTCTCTACCATCGCCTACCCCCTCAAGTCCACCAAGCTCTCCACGCCGCCTCCTCGAATCGGTCCATGAAAGCTTAAAACATTAGACCGGTCATCTCATAAACTGAATACTCACACCCTATACATGCACCATGGGGGCTCAGACTCATGTCCCAAAACCAATACATAAACCATTTTGCAAATATCATAGCATGTGTCATAAAAATCAACAAGTTTCATAGTTCATAAATCCAGCAAACGTTATCTGCAGGAAAATTTATCATGTCTCAAAAATATATTAACAAGTGTATAAATCTCATGACTCAAACAAAACATATTTTTAGGGATACTTCACAATCATAAAACATTTTATAAAATCAGGTTAAAAACAATCATTTTAGAAAATCATGAAAAATAATTTCTCATTCACAAACATAATAAACCATCCACTCACAGTACGTAGGGAGGGTAGTCACTCCCAGTTCTGTCCACGACAAAAGTCTTATCCTGATCTGCTTGTCCAGACCCTTGATTTGTCTCCAAAGATCCTCCCGATTTGGATCATACCAAAACCCTTGATTTTTCTCTTTTTGTGAAAGCACTAAACCCTTAGAGTTTCCTCCAGATTTAAAACCAAGAGCTAATTTTGGAGAGTTCATTTGTAGTTTAGAGCCTTTAATCTGGACTTGTGAAGGTGGATTGATTGGATTTTGGAAGGAGAGAGAAAAAGAGAAGGAAAGAGAGGAGAATACTCTAGAGAGAAATGAGAAGTGTCATGTCGTCGGCTCTGGAATTTTATTCATCTTTTTATCATTAACCCATTTTTAACATTTACCTAGTGGCCCTTATCCACTTTTTATTTGCACAAAGTACCCGATATGTCCTTTTGGTTGTTGGAGCAATCAACCTTATGGGTCAAAGTACTTGGACTTTCATTGTATGTGTTCAGTAACAGACAAGAAGAGTTGAAATGGGTATTACAAATTCATAGGAAGCAAAGTAAAATTATGGAAATTTTGGAATATTTCAAAATATGAAATATAATATAAATGTAACATATCATGATTGAAGAGTTTGGATGGCTTGGTGGCATAATTCTTTTTAGATGCCCCAAACTATTTGGGTTCTATTCTCAATAATGCCAAGAAATGAGAGATTTTGACAAATTTTACAAATACATGTGTGAGAACCCAAGGTGAGAGCCGAAGGGAAGATCAAAGCCATATCCATTTGTACATATTGACCGAAGGGGGAAAGTTAGCAAAAGCACTTGACCGAAAATTAGCAATAGCACATATTGACCGAAGGGAGATAATAGTGTGCAGGAAAGGCAAAGTGAAGACCGAAGAGCATTTTCTCAAGTAAGTGAACATCGAAAAAGTAAAAGAAATTTCTTAATGTTTGGTCAATAGGTCAATGCAAAGACATTTTCAGTGTTCGGTCAATGTTCATTTCAATGTTCGGTTTACAGATGAAACTTAATTGTACTATACTGAAAAATAGTAGGGAAATGTACCGATAGTCTGATCTTATATTTCACAGTATATCGATGGTGTAATTATTTCAATACTGAATAGGTAAGATAGAGTAAAATACTAATGAGAAAATAACTGAACACGAAAATGTACAGATAGGTATATAAAATGAGTGATTATAAGTTCTATCTTTCACTGTACACTAGAAGTCTCATAATGTCAATACCAATGGGTTCTCACAATATCGATGGGAGTCTCAATACCAACAGGTGACTAGATAACCAACAGAAATTTAGGAACTTATTACCAACAGAAAAATAATACACCAATTGGATTATAAATTTCATGCTATGACTAAGAAATAATACCATTGAGGTTTATAAAAATTATAAAATAATAAGTCTACCCAAGATTACAACTTTCTCCATTTACCAATAGCCTATAGGTCTCACAATACACCGATAGGATTCTCACTTGTAAAATAGCAGATGGTCACCTCCAATTTCCGATAAGGAAATCAAAATCTAAATAACTATTCAACCGAACACTAAAACTCTACTAAGCACTAAACATTTAAAATCCACTAAATATCGATCACCGAACACTCAAGTAACCGATGGCTCTAGTGATCAGAACTCTAATGATCGGTAACTTAAAAATTTTAAAATCCATCGACTAAATATTTAATGAATTCTCGATAATTCTAAATGACAAAAATTCACATTTTTATTCTAAATACTTATTCTTCCACATTTTCACATATATAAAAATTTTCAAATAGTCTATTTAGATATAACACTACAATCCGAATGTGTCCAATGTTACATTTCAATCCATGAATATATCTCCCTATCTGCTGACCTTCAGTCTTCATCAAATTATTCTGTGTCAATAGTCACAAAAAATCTGCGATGTATTCAACCACAGGTTTTTGCCCCTGCACCAATGTTTAGTATTGATGGAACAAAAACTGATCATAATTTGAGAAAAAAATTCTGGCCATCAACATCTTCTTTATCTTTTGTCAAAACTTTATTGGTTATTTTTCCAGACGCCTTTGCTAGACCTGAGTCTGTTCTTACCATGACGAATCTCGACCTTTTAATCGATATGTCACCAACTTTACTTGTTTTTCCTTTGGAATCTCTACAAAGTCGAAAAACCTCTCAACTTTCGCTACCCAGTTTAGAAAATCTTCGATATTTAAATTCCTGTTGAAGGAAGGGATATCCACCTTTAATCGAAACATTTCTTGTCGATATTGACGGGTTACCCTAGGGTTAGGGTTACAATCTAAAAACTTAATAACCTCATCGTCTAAAAAATCATCTTCGTTTGTTTGAATCCTATGAGATTGTTGTGGTAATATAGGATCGACATAATATCCCTGAGCGATTCTCCTGGCATCACATTCACCTCCTAGATTATCTTGATTTACTTGCAACGTCTGTAATTCTATTTCTCTTTGCTCCATTTGAACATACAGAGTTTGAATTGCAGTCGTCATGACTCGCAACTCTCTGAGTACGTCAGAAAGAGTACTTGTCACGCCCCGACCCTCCCGCAGAACACATAACAACCGCCGCGTTATCTTGACATACGGGCATACCTCCCCATATACCGGGATAGCGTAAGACATTCAAATCTTTCAATATATCTTCCAAAACAATAAACTGATCAAACCAATAAATTATATAATAACTTGCATGCAAATGACCCATTCGGTCCATCCCTGTACACACAAACATACATCGGCACACATTTAAGGAGGAGATTCTATACACGCATGCATACAATGTGGCCTTCCCAACCATTTCAGAGTTTCACAAAGTCACAATCTCAAAAATATTTCAACAAATCCCAATAAAAGTCCAAATGTCCTAATTAAGAACAATAAGTTTTGCAAAAAAAAAGTTTAAACCAAATTGGACACTTTACACATAAACCAAATTTGGATTCCACCAATATTTGTCCCAAAAAAATATACGACAAGTATCAATTAAATCTAAATTTCAAAAGAATAGTATAATAGCTTCCTTCGACGGATGAAATTACATCAAACCTAAAAAAAAATAGCATCAACCACTAATACCTATCGTGGATCACCAAAATATCTCAGAATCAGCCAATACTCGCCAAAGTCTACATTTCCTCTGAAAAGGATTTAAAGGAGGGAATGCGTATTTTAAAATACCCAGTGAGTGGAGTGCAGTGACATGTAGCATATAAATAAGGGGTGATGGTGGTAATACCAAATACATGTATAAACTATTATTGAATGCCATAATGAAATTTTATTATCATAAAATCATTCATATCAATCCCCCATGACTCATATAATCAACTCAATTAGTCAAATCTCATTTTTCCACAATTTTGGGGGGTTTACCGAAAACATTATCCTGCCAATGGCCGTTGGCAAGACCCGCCAAGGGGTTTTTTATAATTTTCATAAAATCTCCTCCACCTTGGCGTTGGTCCAAAGTTCCGCAGGGTGCTACCATGTTATCCGACAGCTTGAGAAGGCTCTCCATCTCGCCTGCCACCAAGCTAAATATATAAAACAGCCTTAGCCAAGCCTCCCCAACGGACCGGTCCGTGGCAAGACTCAGACTGCAGTCCTTTTTCCTAGCACCATGTTACCAAACTCATTTTTATCAATCAATGCATGCTCAAATATAAAGTAGAGCAATATTTTACAATTCACATGAGTATCCCAAAGTAACATGGTGTACATAATTCAATAATCATGTACAAGAGTCATGGACATTTCACAATTTCATTTTAGGCATACCACAATCACAAAACAATTTCAATTCCATTTGCAAATTCATTTCAAAACTCAATTTATAAATCATATTTAAAATCATTTACTCATTCATATGATACACAATCCATCCACTCACCTCTTGGGAGGGTGTCCACTCCCAATTTCCAATTCAAGTCCAATGTAATTCCTTTTTCAATTTCCAATTGGCATTCCTAACCAATAATCACAATGACAATGTCAATTTATCAATATTTCTAGGGTTTATAAATTTTTCCAAATTTTTGCACAAACCCTAAATTTTTCCCAATTCCAAAAATCTCTATTCATGGTTCCATTTCCACCATTTACATCTCATTCACATGTATATAAAATCCTCATTTTCATTTTCCCCCAAATTTCACTCTACATCAAATTCTAGGGTTTCGATTCTCTTACAAAAATCTCTAATATTTCAAGAATAATCACAATACAGTATTAAAAAAGTTAAACCCAAGTTTAGGAAGGAGAAATTATCTCGATTTTGGAGTTGGATTGAGTTTTGGAGTTTGGGTCTCAAAAACCCTAATTTCTCCCTTCGTGAAATCCGAAATTTCCTCCGTTTAATCTTCCATTCCTTGAGTTTACTTGAAGTTTGGGAGTCCCTAGAGTGAATTTATTGTAGAGAGTGGTTGATTTGGTGAGTGAAATAGGGAAAATGAGTTAGTAAATGTAGAGAGGGAGAGAGAGAGTCGAGAGAGAGCAGGAAGAGTCGGGAGAGGAAATGAGAAATGAATGAGAGAAATAGAAATAAATTGTGAGTGGAAAAGTGAAATTACCCTCTTACCCCTCCTTCCTTTTAAGATTTATTTGTGAATTGAGGTATTTTGGTCATTTCATAATTCCACCGAAGGTGCAAGTCGATTCATGGCTTCATGAGTTGATTCATGTGTGTGGGTTAGTAAGGGAACAAATCGATTTGTATTTCATGTAAATCGACTCAATTTTGCTTAATGAATCGATTCACCACCTTGTCCCATTCGATTCATCCCAATCATGCCTCAGAACCCATGTCTACACCACAAGAAAATTGACTTCTACTTTGGGAAATCTTTTTCCCTTGCATTTTCTCACCCATGAGTCGATTTACTTTCTTCTCCCATTCGATTCATTGCCTTCAAGTCACAGAAGTGTGCTCTACACACTTAATGAATCGATTTTCCCTTTTGGAGAAATCGATTTCTTCCTTCCAAGCCACAGTCTGCACACTTGGAAATCGATTCACAACTTTGTGAATCGATTTCTCCCTTTTTTTTTCTACAAATAAATTTACCTTCTCTCTCCTCAACCTACTTACCCATTCGGTTTCCTTCTTCATAAATTGAATTGTATCACTGTCAAATCAATTTCTGTCTCTCCCATTCGGCTTCTCACACACACACAAATCAATTTACACACAAAATTCAATTAATCTCATGTCCTCTGCTTTGTCCAAAAAGATTATTACCACTAAGCCACTTCACACTCTTGTTAATTATATAACCTACATTATATTTACCCACTTACCAAATAATATGATATAATGTAAATGATCAACATGGGAAAATTTTCAACACTTGAAAATTAGTGAGATGGAAAAATCAAAGAATTGAATTTTCTGGAATTATGTCCAAATTTTCCTCAAGATAGGAGGTACTTCGGATCGAAACACGGATATTTTAAATATACCAAAAATTCCAATTTAATACCCAAAAATCAAAAATCAATAAAATTTAAAATTTTTCCTTTATATCACAATATATTTAACAAAATTTCTAACACTGAATTTTCGGTATTACAGTACTACCTTCGCTGTCTTGGTTGGCTATCGTAAGAGAAAATTTTGGCTCTAATACCACCTAACACGGGAGAGATAGAAGGAAGACAATATGGTTTACAAATAGACAAAATCCTAAAAATCTCAAAAGAGAATTAATACTCTAAAAGAAATATTATTCTTGAAGCATACCAAAATAATGAAACACTACAAATATTTATAAGGAATGCAAACCTCAAAAATTAGGAAACTAAAGAAATTTAGGTAGTAGAAAAATTAAGAAAATTAAAAAATTAAAAAATTAAAATATAGAGAAATTAAGAAACTAGAAAAATTAAGAACTAAAAAAAAAAATTAGAAACCATGTTCCACATCACAATACCTTACTTTATATAATTAGAATCTTATTCTATACAACATAGATCATGTCTTGTAGGATTTTCACCTTACCTTGTTCATTTTAGAATTTCGCCTTAAACAATTTAGGTCATGCCGTGTGCAATTTGGACCTTACATTGTACAATTTGAACCTTGTGTTTATTTGAATTTTAGGAACATTAAACAGGTAGAAGAGGTCAAATGAGTACTTGGAATAATAAAATTCGAGTGAAAAAAATGATATACTTACGAGCAATGTTTTGAAATCCAGACCGGACTGATCGAGAATCCGACCATAAGCCAATCCGAGTTTTTTAAGAAATCTGGATTTCTAAAAAATCGATCAAGACCCGGTTTGACCGGAAACTGGCTTGAACCGGGAAAACCCATTTTTTCCTAGTCATTTTGGTAAAAAATGACAAGAAGAGGTATCGAACCCAGGCGGAAAGCTCCGTCTTCTGTTGCCACAACCACCTGGCTCACGTTCAATATTTCCTCCTTTTTTTTTTTTTTTTCTTTTTCTTCTATTTTCTTGCATGTTTAGATTTTTCCCCACACCATGGGTATTTTTTTTTCTCATTTTATTTTTCTTGAGTTCAATTCCATCATTTGAATTAGATTTAAATATATTTGAGTGATTTTCATATTAAATAATGTATGATATTTAAATAAATAAATTGTATTATATTAATATTATATATTTTGAAAATAACTTGATTAAAATTTGTGATTAGATATATAAATATTTTATATTATTAATTTATTATAATTTAAATTTATTTATGATGTCATCGGATTTTTTTATCCAATTCGATCGGTTTGATTCAATGACCCATTAACTTTTTAGCATGACCGATCCGATTTTAAAATACTGCTTACAAGCCCCACATCAAAGAAAAAGTTGTGTTTCGCCGTGGAAAAAAGGTAGCGCTTTACGATAAAAAAAAAACAAAGTATGAATTTGATACTATAGCATTCTCAGACAATTCCTCGAGTAGGTCCTTTTTCTCCGTCTGACAGTTCTAGAAGCTGAATAAAATATGTTAATGACTCATAGTCGTCAGTCAATGTGGCGGCCTCTTGGAAAGTTTTGATGCATTATCTGTAATGAATTCTATCTTTTTCATTTGCCTTTATATGTTCAACATTATCAGTCAAAAATGTTGAGAGATCCAGCTAAAGCTGAGGAGGAGGATAAGAGTTCGAGTGAAAATTTCATAGGGGTATGGAGGGCTCTGTTGCAATGAATGGCGGTGATGGCCCCAACAGCTACACCATGAATTCAAGCCATCAGGTAACAACGCTTTTCTTCTCCCTCTTCAAAAATTGAATTGGATTTTCATTTCCTCTTAGGCCTGATTGTTCAATGTCCAAAGCTAAATAATCTTTTCCACTACTGATTAATTTAATCCATACTTGAGGAAATAAACTATCACATGGATAGTTCAACAGAAAATATCTCACTCGTATCACAGCAGCCCAAAGGGACCACAGTGCACCTCTTTCTAAGCCCTTATTCTAAAATTTTGCAATTCATGATGTGCTACCAAAAATAGGCATGATTGTGACATTTAGCATTTGTTTGTTTACATACAGAAAGCAGGGTTAGATCGAGCCAAGCACCTGCTGCAAATCGGGATTGAAGAAAACCTTGAAGTCCTAGAAGATTCAAAAGACATGAATAATCAGAAAATTTACAGGATTTCTGATCTGGGATGTTCTGTTGGACCAAACACGTTCATCTGTGTACAAGCCATAATGGAATCTATCATACTTAAATACGAGTCCTTGAATCTTGGACAAAAGATACCCGAATTCCTAGTCTTCTTCAACGATCATGTCACAAATGACTTCAACACTTTGTTACAAGCCCTTCCTTCAGATCGAAATTACTTAGCGGCAGCAGTGCCAGGTTCTTTTCATGATAGACTTTTTCCCAAGTCATCGATGAACTTCATACACTCCTCTTTTGCACTTCATTGGCTCTCAAAAGTGCCTCAAGAAGTCACAACAAAAGACTCTCCTGCATGGAACAAAGGGAGGATTACTTACGTGGATAGTTGTCCTGAGGTTGTGGAAGCATATACTAGTCAGTTTCAGAAAGACATGGACAACTTCTTTGAGCTGAGGTCTGTTGAAGTAGCTAAAGATGGGCTGATGGTGATCCTCATTCTATGTCGAGTAGAGGGAAGTCCTCCGACTGAGGCAGCTGTTAGTCACATGAACGAGGGTTTGGGATACGCCCTTATGGACATGGCTAAAGAGGTAATCAAAGTCAGAAACATCTTTTCCACTCAGTCTTTTTTTTCTTTTTCTTTTTTTACAAATTTCATCTAGACTTTAAGCTGAACTACCAATCTAGCCTTTGCACAAGACTTTCTTACAAGAGCATTTGAAGTCCACATATGTCCTGAATTTTATCATATAAATTCATCATCCATGATTCTGCAACCAAACTGTACTCCACTGTGAAAATCTCCTGACAATACAGACTAAATCGATGGTTTTTGCAGGGTTTGGTAGATGAGGGACTTGTGGATTCTTTCAATATTCCCATATATATCCCAACTGCCCTAGAGTTGAAAGAAGCTGTGACGAGAAATGGGAAATTCAGCATTGAGATTTTGGAGAAAACACACTACCCACCACAACTTGACACCCCAGAAAAGATTCAAATTTGCTGTCAGCATATTCGAGCAGCCTTGGAAGGCATGGTCATCGAACACTTTGGTTCTCAAATCAACAATGAACTCTTCAACAGATACCCAACCAAGCTTGAAGAGCTCTCCAGAACTCCATTCTATGCAAGTATTGCAAAAACGGAAAATTTATTTTTACTTGTCAAGCGTAATGCTGTAGTCTAAAAATAAAATCAAGATATCCCATTTATGTACAATAATTACAAAAACAAATGAATAAATAAAAACAAAAGGCTATCTAAACTTGAATGTACTTTGCAGGTGCTACGAGGGGTTGCCCTATGAGTTCCATACGTAGGCATAAGAGGTTTGGTTCCCCTAAACCAAGTAGAACTATTTCCTTCACTTGTTGAATAGCTTGAACTTGAAGAAGCACCAGAAGATTCGTTCAATCCACTTTAGTGGATTGCCTGCCAGAGAGTTGAAATAACTGAATGGATTCTGAGGAGGCATGATTTCCACACCATCCTCCAACAACTTCACATTGGCGCTCATTGGAGGCCTAGCATCTAGTGAGTCCTGAACGCACCACAATCCCACCACACAGATTCTCTCAGCTTTCTCTCTATCCTTTTCTTCAATTCCGCAAGCCATTACTGTTGTGCTCAGTTTTCCTTTCTCATACTCCTCCCAAACATGTTTTGTCACGCCCCGATCCTCGGATCAAGCACACAACAACCGCCGCGTATCTCAATACACGGACATATCCTCCCCGTATACCAGAACTCCGCAAGACTACATTCCTGAATTTCCAGATCTCCAGTATACAATTCATCACAAATATGGAAAGCATGTAATAATACACATGCAAATGACTCATCTGGTTCATTCCCTGTACACACAAGTATGCATCGGCACACAATCGGGGAAGGAGCTCCTGTGCATGCACGCTTGCGATGTGGCCATCCCAGCTAACCAATACAAGTAAAGCATTTAAAATACAAGAAATCTCAAATCATAGTCGTAGGATTTTATTAATACTTGCCTGAAGCAATCAAGTTAACATCAGTAAAGTCTCAACGATATGAAATGTACAAAATTTCACAAATCAAAAAGAAAGTATTGAAATTTAGAATTTACAGTCTAAATGTCTCAATACAGATAAAACAGTTTCCAAAAATAAATCAATCAAAAGAATGCAGTCCAAATCATAATCGTCGGATTTTACCAATACTTGTCAAAGAACTCAACCAGTATCAGTAAAATCCGCACGAAATGAAATGTACGAGACTTCTCTTTCCATGGTTTACGGAATACAATTCTCAAAAATCCTGCATTTCTGAATACCTAAACAAGTCAGCAAAAATCCTTCGCAAGCTCCAACGCGCAGTCTCCCAACTAAGTATCCTCTGAAAAATATGGAGAGATGGGTGAGTATTGGGGAATACTTAGTGAGTGGAGTGCAATGGTGTGATTGTGTTCATAAACAAGAGTGGAATGTGGGGCAGTCAAAGCATATCTCATAAACAGCAATTCATATGCATAAAATGTTTCAATAAATCACAATTTACAAAATATGCATCCATATCAATCATCTTTTCAGAAAATCCTAGGGTCCCATCGAAAACACTTCCATTTTAGGGTGGCCAAACCCAGACGAAAGCCCACCAAGGGATTTTTCCATCCAATGTTTCAAAACATACCCCCTTCATTGGCGTTGGCTCATATCTCACCGGGGTGCACCAGATATAGCACGACTTCAGCAAAGGGAGGGACGTCTAACTCCCCCGCACATCCAAACCCCAAACCACGCCACCCCGTCGGGTCGCTCCGTGGTGGGAATGACTATAGCCATTAACAATCCAGCACTCTTCATTTCTCAATCAATCCATTTCACCAACAATATGCCATAATTTCTAACAAATAATCAATAATCTCATGCCAACTCATGTCAAAACAATTCATAGAGCAATATCAAATAACACATGATACAGAAGCATTCTTAAGCACAATGGATACATTCGTACTTTATAATCCAATTCAGACAGCCCACAGTCACAAAACAATTTATATAAAATATATAAAAATCTTTCAAAATCATTTATAAAATAATTTTAAAATATGTTACTCATTTATGAACACAATGAACCATTCACTCACCTCTAGAGAGGGTATTCACTCTTTAGTTATCAATCAAATCCGAATAGATCCATTTTTAAGTCCCCAAATGATTAACCTAACCAAACATTGCAATTATCATCAATTAAAATTCCATAAAAAGGGTTTTCATCTATTTCTAATTTAATATACCCTTAATTTCACATCTAAAATTTCTAAATTTTGATTTTATCATCCGAAGATCATTTACATCTCTGACGGACTTTAAGTTCCAATATTTCCTGATTTTCTTCCAATTTCACATAACTATTAACACTTTTCATGCATATTTCGATTTAAACTTTGAGGAAACTACTTTATTCAACCCAACATGATTCTATCATCCCTTAGCATGCTCCCTACGTATCAAACTGCCTAATTCATATAATATCCTATACTTAACCTTAATAATTACATATAAGATATCAAAAATGCATCCTAATCGAATCTAACATACATTCTAACATATGCGAGACTTCTTACCCTAAATTCAGTCAATTAATCGAATGGACTAGAAATCCCTTACCTAGGGTTCTCACAGTTCGCAGATCTAGCTTCCATACACCATTCAATTCAGTCTCAAACCTGCAGTGTTTCTAGATCGAAGTAAAGTTTAATAATCAGGCTCAAGTACTATGAAAAATCAAAACCCTAGACTAAGAAGTCAGAAATCTGCCCTTACCTACACAGAGAAGGGATTGTAGTCTAGGGTTTTCGAGGACAAACTGCTAATTGCCAGATTGGGGCTCTGTGAGGGTTGTAGAAGGGCTCTCAATAGAGTGAGAGCAGCGCGAGAGAGCGAGCAAGGAAGAGAGGGAGAAGTTGTCGCACGCGAAAGGGGAGAGGAAGAGAGCGAAAGCTCTCTGTTCACGCGGGAAAGAGAGAGAGAGCAGAGAGAGAGAAGTAGAGAAAGGGAGAGTCGGTGGCTCGTCAATGGCGGTGGAATCTGCCAGTGAGTGGGGAGATACGGTGGAGGAGAGAGGCGGAGAAAGGTGGAGAGAGTGACAGACGAGAGGGAGTGAGAGTTCGAGAGAAAGAGGGAGAGAGAGATAGGAGGAGGGAGAAACAATTAGGGTTTTCAAACCCTAATTGCTTTGGGAAAGCTCAACGTTTTGGTTCAAAACGTTGTGCTTCCCTCTTTTTTTTTTTCATAAATTGTTTATATATATATATATATATATATTTTTTCACACCCACATTTGACTAGAATGTAAATTTCATAAAAAAATAGGGTTTTTTATGATTCGCGAACACAGCATTTCAGAATATATCAAAAATTCAAACTTAATACTCCAAAATCAAAAACCAATATAATTTTAAATAATTTTTTTTCTTTATATTACGAGAATGTTTAACAGAGAATTCTTAATACCGGATTTTTTGGTGTTACATGTTTTGGAAACCAATTCACGCTAGCTCTTGATGACCCCACAGATGCATTTCTATTTCTTCCAACAATCTCAAACAACAACATACCAAAACTTTCACATCACACTTTTGTGTTACGTGATAATTCAAAAGAAAGAGCTCTAGGACAGAGTACCAGGTGTGCCTCTATAGCCATAGATGTTATCGTGCGCATTATCTCCACTTCTAAGCTTGGCTAGTCCAAAATCCGCAATTTTGGGACAAGAGTTGGCATCAAGAAGAATGTTTCCGGGCTTTATGTCATGGTGAATGATTCTCTCTTGGCATTCTTCGCGCATGTAAGCAGCGCCTTAGGCTGTCCCAATCGCAATCTAATGTAATTTCGACCATATGATTCGTTCTTTCCCAAACAGAAACCGGTCGCACTCAACATGTTATTATGGCAAAAGTTCTAGAAAAATGAATAGTTTGACTCTGATACCAAAAGGGAGCAGGATCACAGATTTGGTAAAAAAGACAATAAAATAATTGTAACTGAATACTAAAATTAAAAGATAATGGAGTAAGAGTTTACTTGTAAATACTTCAAACTTTATAAAGTCGAAATAGAAATAGTAGATACAAGAGATTTGTTTACAAGAGAGAAGAGAATGGTGATAGTCGTAAGATAGTCGTGTTCTTACAAACTGAAACACAAGCCTATATACATCAAAGCTTACAAACTATATTATAGAAGGTTTTGAAATCCAAAAGTATATTACATAAATCTAATGTAATTTCAACCATATGATTCGTTCTTTCCCAAACAGAAACCGGTCGCACTCAACATGTTATCATGGCAAAAGTTATAGAGTCTAACAATGTTGATGCGGTTAATTCTACCAGTTGTGCTTACCTCGGCCATAAATTTCTCTGACAAAATTGTGAGGGACCTATTATTACCTTCACTGCTATCTTATCTCCTCTTGTGGAGAAGTAAGCATTGAAAAATTGTAGTTGTTGAGCCGTGATTGTGACGGTTTTGTTCATTGCTACATCTCGGAAGAACACCTCCATAGTTGATCCATCCACTACAAGAAAACAAGCCTTCAACGATGGAAATTAGCGACGGATTTTTATCTGTCGCTATTAGCGAAGGATCAGCGACGGAAAAAGCCGTCACTAAATGTTCCATCGTTAAATTCGTTATTAAAATTAGCGACGGAAATTTTCCATCGCTAAAATTAGCGACAGAATTTTTACGGATAAATTAGCGACGGATTTAGTGACAGAAAATTTCCGTCGCTAATTTTCCGTCGCTAATCCGTCGCTAAAACTTGAAAAAAAAATTGTTTTTATTAAATATAATTTTATTTTTTATTAAATATAATTTTGTATTTTTATTAAATATAATTTTTTAATAAATATAATTTATGTTTTTATTAAATATAATATTATCTTTTTATTAAATATAATTTTATATTTTTATTACATATAATTTTATTTTTTTATTAAATATAATTTTTTTAATAAATATAATTTTTTGTTTTTATTAAATATAATATTATCTTTTTATTAAATATAATTTGTATTTTTATTAAATATAATATTTTATTTTTATTAGGTATAATTTTTTTTTTTATTAAATATAATTTTGTATTTTTATTAAATATAATTTTATGTTTTTATTAAATATAATTTTTATTATTATTAAATATAATTTTATTTTTTATTAAATATAATTTTGTATTTTTATTAAATATAATTTTGTATTTTTATTAAACAAAATTTTTTTAATAAAAATTATTTTATGTTTTTATTAAATATATTTTTTTGTTTTTATTAAATATAAATATTTTATTAAATATAATTTTGTCTTTTTATTAAATATAAATTTTTGTATTTTTATTGAATATAATATTTTGTTTTGATTAAAAATAATTTTATGTTTTTATTAAAAATAATTTTATGTTTTTATTAAAAATAATTTTATGTTTTTATTAAATATAATTTTTTGTGTTTTTATTAATTATAATATTTTTTGATTAAAAATAATTTTATTTTTTTATTAATTATAATTTTGTGTTTTTATTAAATATAATGTTTTGTGTTTTTATTAAATATAATATTTTGTTTTTATTAAATATAATTTTGTATTTTTATTAAATATAATTTTTTGTGTTTTTATTTAATATAATCTTTTGTTTTTATTAAATATAATTTTTTGTTTTTATTAAATAAATTTTTATATTTTTTTAAATTAGGGCATTTTATTTTTAATATTGAGATTTAAAAATAAAGTATAGAAATAGAAGAAAAATAAACTAATAACACAAAGGTGATGGTGGCAAGGTGGTTAAGGCTCTCAATATCTCTCTCTCAACCCAGGTTCGAAACTGGGCAGATGCATATTTCAATATTTTTCAAACAATTTAAAGGTGGGTGGCCAGGTGCGGGGGGGTGCTGGGCGGACTGGTGTCGAGTGCGGCCCGGACTAGTGTCGAGTGCGGGCGGGCCGGGTCAGCCAACCGGATTCGGGCATTTGTGTTTGCCCTTACTCTCTTCACCGACGGATTAGCGATGGATTTATTTCTGTCGGTAAATAATAAAAATTTAAAAAAATAAAAAATTATATTTTCGACGGATCAGCCACGGATTTTATTAGCGACGGAAATTTTTTGTCGTTAAATTAACGACGTCACTTTCAGCGACCGAAAATTGGATATCAGTGACGGATTTTTTTGTCGCTGATACCCATTTTTCTGGTAGTGATCTGCCAGGTAGGGTTGAACCGGATTGTTTAAGGGTAGTGCTCGGGATGTTTGCTCTAGTGTGCTTGCTTGGATACTAGATGTTGAGAGAGCAAGTGCCTTTTGACGTTAATTTGTAATGTCATTAATTTATTTTTATTTTTTTTCCCTGCACAAAAAATGAAAAAAAAAATGAAACTTATATATTTATATAAATGTACAAAAACTCAGTACAGATTTTTGTATATAAATCAATACATGTAAAACTCATAAAATAAATTTTAGAAATTTAATTAATTCACCCAAATTTTCGTGTATAACTTTTTGTTTTATTAAAACATGACACATTTATAACCATTTGACAAATATTTAAAATTTTAAATTGATCTGCCATTAAAATAATGTTTTCCCCAAAAAAAAAAACAAAATGTGAGTGGTGTTAGCCCATTGGTGTCTTGTATGACTGGGATTATAATCCCAGAGGGTTCTATATCAATACATCCTTTGTCAGGGCAAATGGCATGATAACTAGATAGAAATATATAGACACAGCTCACATGCTGCATGGAAAAAAAGAGAGAGACAGCATGATACTACATTAGGGCAAATTTGATTATCCTATAAATTTAATTTCGCCCCCATTAGATGAATACAAAATAGACTTCTAAAACATAATATGATGCTTTAAAAAAAAAAAAAAAAAAATGCCAGCTCCATCTGAAATTTGAAGAAAAAATAATTTTATATATAATATTATAAATTATAATTCTAAACATTGTTTGCATTTTTAAAAATTATAACTCAAACCATTATAATTCATACCGTATGAAATTTTAATTTTGATGTTATTTTATTCAAATAAAAATACTATAATTATACTCGAATGGATATAAGTTACACTAATGTTCTATTATATGCGTCAACTAATCATGGTTACCTTATTAAAAAATAGTAAATAAGGAAAAAAAAATTTATGACACTACTCTGACTATATTGTAACAGGAGAGAGGGGTTATGCATGAACGATGGCTGATTTGTGACGCCCCGACTCTCAAGTGAAGCACGCGATAACCGTCGCGTTATTTCAACGTACGGGCAGAAGCTCTTCATATACCGAGATAACGTATGGCATTCAACCTATTCAACCTATTTTAAAAACAAATCAACAATATTCAAAAGGATCATCCCAATCCATCCTGTCTCAAAGGGCATGCATAAGGTCAAACCGGCCGTTCTAAATCCGATGCATGCATATGACCACTTGGGCCATTCAGAATCCCATAAAATTCTCACAATTTCAAAAGCAAGTTCAATAGAGGAAAAATAAAAATTTAGATACAATCCAAAGGTTCAGAAATTCCCAATGGCTAACCATAATTAATTATTTTTTTTTAATTATAATTTCAAAAATAATCATATACACCTTCCATATGGGTTCATCTAAATTTATAAATACCTTAGCCAAGAAAAATCTAGTACCAAAAGTAGGGTACTCCACAAAAAAAAACTAGGGCTTTGCAAGAATCCGGCATTAGGAATAGCAAAATTTCCGACACTTAACCTTCCTCTAAAAAATGATAAAAAGAGGGATAAGTATGGGAATAATCAGTGAGTGTATAATATGTTATGAAAATAAATGAAAGAAGATTTGTGGACATGTTAATATATTTATCTCAAATCACATCGTCAAATCCATAAGAGTCAAAGTTCATGATCAAATATCGAATTTCAAACAAGGTTCGATAAATCACAATAAATCATTCATATGCATCCATCCACATCCATATATATATATTTTTTTTTTTCCAAAATCATGGAGTTATTAAAATCTTTCCACTAAGAGCTTGGCTCTAACCAATGGTGAAACCGCAAAGGGGTTTTCATTATTTCAACCACAAACATTACCCCCAACATTGGCTTTGACTCGGACCTCCCCTGGGGTGCAACTAGCCTAATCCGAAGGGAGGATTTCGGAGGCATCTCTCGAGCGCAGCTACCTCTCCAATCAAATAAATGCCCAGCCACGTCACCCCGTTGGGTCGCTTTATGGAAGGAATGACTATAGTCATGTATCAAGCACACGGCACCATTTCACAATCATCACAATATATACTCAATATGTCATCAATCATCCAAATAATTTCTCAAGTCATGAGTCCAATTCAACTATATTCAATATAAATTGATAAATATGGCACATTATTTTTAATTCAAACTCACGGATGCATATTTCAATCCAAATCCATTTTGGGACATTTCACAATTATAAAACAATTTAAAAACCATTTTAAAACATTTATAAAGTCAATACAAATTATTTTCTCATTTAAAATCATAAACATGTATCCACTCATATTTTTAGGAGGGTAAACACTCTCAATCTCAATCCACAATGAGGTTTTCTCAAGTGAAAATAAACACTCCCAATCTCAATCCACAATGAGGTTTTCTCAAGTGAAAATCATTCTTTGGGTTCCAATTACCTTAACCTAAGTCAACAATGACAATTTATTATTCAATCATTCATAGAATTAAGGTTACTCATTTTTCCCTAAAAATAGCACAAACACTAATTCCTAAAATTCTCAAATTCATATTCTACTTGCATCATTTTCACACCAATTTCAAATATATGTCATCACAATTCATAAATTTTCTCAATTTTGTAACATTCCTAAACCTAGGGTTAAACCCTAAATTTATACTCTTCAAATAACAATCATATATTCAAAAATAAGCAAAATAAATTCAAATTCATGATGAGAGGAAAATATTACCTTTGTTGGTGTCACAAATTTCATCTCTGATTTAAAATTTCACCAAACCCTAGATTTTCTCTCTAGAAAATCTTGTTCTCTCTCTAGGTTTGATGCTCCAAAGGCTTGCTTGAGGGTTTATGAAGCTTAATCTATGAGTATTTATGTATTTTATTTATTACAAGAAGGAAAATAGAGAAAAAGAGGGAGAGAGTAGAACAAATGAAGAGAGAAAGAGAGAGATAGTGTGTTTGATGGGAAAATGGAGATAAAATGAGAAAGAATTGTGTTTGAGGTGTTAATAATAGTGAAAATGAGTTTACCAAAATACCCCTCATTAATCAAAGGTTTTGAATGGTTTTATTGTCTTTTCTATTATTGCGTATCAATACGTAAATTTGGAATATATCGATACGCTAAGTCATAGCCTCAGGAAATTTATTTTAGAATTCAATATATCAATACACTTTATTGGGATATATCGATATGGGAAATCATGTTCTCAGAAAGTGTGTTTCAGAGATCAATATATCGATACACTCCTCTAGGACATATCGATATATCGAATCAAACTCTCAGGAACTTTGTTTCAGAGATCAATATATCGATACACTCATCTAGGACATATCGATATACAAAATCACACTCTCTAAAACCTATTACAGGATTTATCGTATTGACCCAAGTGGGTCAGTATATCAGCCACAACATCAATATTGTATCATTTTCCTCCACATGTTATTGTAACTCATCAAAATGAGATTCACAGAACTTCTCTCATTATCTCATGACTAATAAAATCTCAATTCAATCCAGAATTACATTAAAGGACCTATTAAAAATTCTAACACCGAATTCTTCGGTGTTACATGATTTGTTAAAACCACACCATGAAGTATGTCCATTACTCCCCGAAAAGAAGGCCCAAATGGATGAAAGTATTCGCAAAGCAAACTAACTTGGGGTTTGGGGGGGATCAACAACTGTGCTTTCCAAAACCAAAATATCTTCTGTGGTTTCAGGTTGGATGAACGAATACATGCACACCTTAATATGTTGGATTTAAGGCGAAAAAAGGTGAAAATGGTAAGAGGATATTAGAAACATCAAAATACAATAGAGTTTGACCTCGTTAGAGTGATAGGTACCCAGCCTAGGGTTAGGTTAGAGTCTCAAAATGATTAAATGTTGACTTAGGGACGAGTTGTTGGATTGGAGTGCGCTGCTTTCACAACACCTATGTCACATGAAAGAAGGTGACTTGGAATTAAGTTGGATTAACATGAAGGGTCTCAAACAAGGGCATTGAGAAAGAACCGTGAGTCTATTATTATTTTGCACCATAATAATCATTCAAATAATGGCGTAATTTAAGGAAATGCTTATTTTCTTAAACTCCTAAGAGAGAACATTCTTTCAAAATAAGAGAAAATTTTGTATTTTTTTATTACTTCAAGGACGATTTTAAAAATTTAAGTGATTGCCTATTTATTGACCTAAAGGAGGGAAGTCCAAAAGTCACATTACATCTTTCCATCCATTAAGGGTGACTTTTGAATCTCCCCCATTACATGCTCTAATTCCCCTTTTTATTGCTACATTTGTTTTATATTCTCTCCTTAACTTCTCAAGACTTTTGCCATTTTAGAAAACTTCTTTCCTTTAGGCCACAAGGGAGTTTGGATTTGGACTCTTGGGCTTATGTGCTTGGCTTTGGAGTTATGGTTCTTGTTTTGCCTAGAGTGGTTTCTTGAGTCTGGTTGGCTTCTTGCATTTCTTGTGGGCCATGAGCTGCCGGCTAAGAATTACTAAGCCTTGGGCCTTTGTACTTGGTCATCTTGGGATTCGTCACAACAGTCCCTCCTTGCAAGCCAACCTTGTCCTCAAGGTCGAAAGTTGGATAGTTGTAGATGCTCTTTTCCATGCTAGAAAGTTCCACTTCTTTGCACTTGGTTTTGTGGTCCATTTTTCAGCTTGATCTATTTGCTTTCGTACATAAATTCCATCTCCATCTTCTTGTAGTCTGAAACTACTCTCCCAAGCGTTTCAAGCCTTTGCACTCCATGTCATGCCTCGGCCCATGGGTCCGAGTACGCGACAACTGCCGCGTGATCTAGGAGTACGTGCAATCAACCCAAGATCCCGCAAGATTATAATACCCTTTTTCAAACAAAGGTAGCCAACACATTAAACATATAACATTTCAAACATAAGTTCAATTTTAAGAAAATATATATAAAACATATAGTACAAAAAGAGTTTTCAAAATATAATTCCCAAAATATAAGTTTCACTTCCAAAAATGCCTTCTGATGAGTCCATCTACAAGTCTCAATATTCATATCTAGGAATGACCAATACCAGTAATCGGTCCTAGGCAGCTTCTCCTTAGTTGAATCTAACTAACTATAAGGGGCTGCTGCTATATCTACATTTCCTCTGAAAAAGATAAGAATAAGGAATGAGTATAAAATACTCAGTGAATGAAGTGTAATGGTATAGTTATGAGAGTAAATGAGTGATGAGTGTGGGAATGTCAAACCATAATTTCGAACAAATCATCAATCATAGGTAGTATCAAACAATTCAGATAATCATAGATAATGATGTATCCACAAGTTCATATTTTCCAAAGATAATGAAGTCTCCCTAAAGAAAACACTCTCATCTAAAGTTTGGCTGAACTTGGGTAGAAACCCGCCAAAAGATTTTCAATCCTTTCATTTCATAATACTAATTCTTCATTTTTTGGCGTTGACTTGTATCTCACTAGAGTGCAATTTGAATTGTACAATAGGGGCATAGGCGGCTGCGTCTACCATCCCTTGCCAATAAAACCCAAATCACGTCACCCCATCGAGTCGCACCGTGGAGGGAAAACTAAAGTCATTTACCTTCACCAACACCATCAATTCACAAATATTCAAATATTTTTCTAATGTGCCATAAATTCAATAAATGGTTATCAAACCATATCATAATATTCATGAATACAATTTCCAGCAACAAATGGCACATATTTATTCACAAATGCAATGGATGTATGCATGTTTCAAACTCCTATTTTTGGGACAAAACACAATCACAAATAATTGTAGAAAAATCTTTTAAAATCATTTATAAAAAATTTTATAAAAATCATTTTCTTATTCAAAACACAATAGTCCATCCACTGACTTGTGATAGGGAGAGTAGTCACTTCTAAATTCCACAACAACAAGAGTCTTGTCACGATCTGCCCGTTCGACTCCTAAAAAACATTATTGGTAACCAAAATCATCAATATTAATTTTTAACTTAACCCAAAAATCCAAACAGTCAAAACCTAGTTTTTCCGTCACTTACTGTGGTTTACTAGTCTCCAAATCCAAGTAAAGAACTAGATAAGTAAACTAAATGATGGGATAGGAGATGATAATACCTTAATTCTTGTCTCCAAAAAACATTTCCCGTTTGGGCTCAACCAAACTTTAGGATTTTGTCCTTCCTTGTGACAACTTTAGATCCTCAAATTCTTTCCAAATCAAGGCTAGAATTTAATTTTGGGATGTTAGATGGGTAGTTTGAAACCTTGAATTTTGAATTTCGTTCGTGAATCAATTGGATTTGGGAGAGAAGTGAAGAATGGTTTAAAGAGAGAGAAGTGAAGCTTAGCTTTCTTGAGTCTTTTGGAGTTTCAATTCCATTTCTCTTTTTTATTCGCAACCCATTTCCATATTTGCTTAATAACCCTTTTTCACTCCCAAATTACACAAATGCCCAATATGTTCTTCTTGGGTTATTAGGAAGCTCAATGGGTTTAAATACTTGGACATTTGTTCTTTGAAGCAAATGTGTTCGGTGTTAGACAAGAGAAGTTGAGATGTAAAACACGACTTATGAAAAATAATTTAGAAATGTTAAAATTTTAGAACATTTAAAATTATGGAATATATATATATATATATATATATATATATATATTTAGCATAATACACTTGAAGTTATTAGGTGGCTTGGTGGTTTAAAATCTTTTTGGAGGCTTTTGGACCCAGGTTCAAGTCTTCCTGTAGCATGTAGAAGAGGGAAACCAAATCATCAAAATAAAGGTGTACAAGGCAAAAGGGGGTCCTCAGTACCGATGAGTGTGAGAAAATTTCCTGGACGATAACGATAAGTGTTGGAAAATTTCTTAAGTGTCGGTAGCGACAGGTAAATTGAAGTTATATTGGCGATGATGCAAGTGTTTCAAAATTCCAAAGAGTAAATTGGAAATAACATCTATCAATACGTAGTTTGAAAATAATATATCAATACTGATAGTGTTTCAATTTGGACATCCATTGATAGGTTTAAATATTCACTATCAGGAGATATAAATGGAGTGTAATATACCGATAGGTATATAGAAATTGGATGTACCGACAACTTATTAACTTCCCAATATATTGAGAGACTATAACTTCATGTTACACTAATGTGTAAGTTATTGGGAGATGGTCACCGATCAGAAAAATCAAAATTTGGAGAAGTTGTTCACTGAACACTAAAACTCCACTAAACAAATAAATCTTCATAGAAAAATCAAATTCTCTCGAATATCAAACACTTAAGTAACCATGACCCTAGTGATCGGGAACTTAAAAATTTAAAACTTATCGACTAAATATCTAGTGGAGTTCCTGGACAACCCAAGGAATAATAATTCACATTTATATTTAAATTAACAACACTTCCACAATTTTACAAAATATAAAAATTTTAAATCATCTATTAGAGTACGTATCACAATCCGGACTTGTCCGATATTACAATTCCTACCCCTTAAAAGAAAACTTTGTCCTCAAAATTTTTATAATTACTCTTCAAACAGTTAGAGATATTGCTTTCTTATCGTCTCCTCAAGTTCCCAAGTCATCTCTTCAACCTGGTTGTTCTTCCATAAAACTTTGATAATTGGGATTTGCTTATTTCTCAGACTTTTAATTTGCTTCTCCAAGATAACTACCGGTTGGATTCTAAAATTTAAATTTTCTCTCAACTCAATGGGAGGAGCCTCAAGGACATGGGAGGGATTTGCCAAGTACTTCTTTAACATAGAGACATGGAAAACATTATGAATTCTTTCTAACATTGGGGACGGTTCTAATTTATAAGCCACCCTTCCAACTTTTCCAATAACTTTGTAAGGACCAATGTAACAAAGATTTAACTTTTCCCATCTCCAAAATCGAATTACACCTTTCCAAGGTGATACTTTCAAGAATACCTTATCACTGATCTCGAATTCTAGTGGCCTTCTCCTCTTATCGGCATAGCCATTTTGTCAATCTTGAGTTGCTTCATCCTTTTCTGAATCAACTTCACCTTCTCGATAGTGGTTTCGATTAGTTCAACACTCTCAATCTTCCTTTCCCAACTTCATTCCAACACAATGGAGTTCTACACTTCCATTCTTATAGGGTTTCATAAGGTGACATTCTAATACTAGATTGGTAACTATCGTTGTAGGCAAATTCTATTAAAGAAAGATACCTATCCGAGCTACCCTGAAAATCCATTACACAAACTAAGCATGTCTTCTAATGTTTGGATTGTGCATTCAAATTGCCTATAGGTTTGAGGATAAAAGGCAGTGCTAAAGTTCAGTTGGGTGCCTAAAGATTCTTGTAATTTTGGATAAAACCGAGAGGTGAATCAGGGGTCACTATCAGACACGATCATTACCGGAATCCCATGGAGTCTCACAATTTCATCAATTTATAACTTAGCTAACTTCTCCAAAGGGTATGTGTTTTGGATCAGTAAGAAGTGGACTGATTTGGTGAGTAAGTCTATAATTACCCAAATAGCATTATATCTATTTGGTATACATGGCAACCGACTATGAAATCCATGGTCACACGCTCTCATTTCCATTCGGGAATTGGTAATGGTTGGAGAGTACCGGCAGGCTTTTAGTATTCTACCTTCACTTGTTGACATACTAAATACTTAGACATAAATTCAAGAATCTACTTTTTCATTCTGAACCACCAATAATTCTCCTTAATTGTTCGGTACATCTTAAAACTTCCCGAGTGCATAGCATATGCCGATGAGTATGTTTCCTCAAGAATAGCTTTACGGAGATCAATGTCCTTAGAAACACAGATCCTATTCTTAAACACAAGCATCCCATCATCATGGAACCTAAACTCACCCTCCTCTCCATTGTGAACTTTCCCAATTATCATCTTTAATTCATCATCGACAGTTTGGAGTTCTTGAATATGGTCCACTAAACTAGGTCTTATCTCAAAATTAGCTAACAATGTACCTCACTCATCACTTGCTAATCTCACCCCAAAGGTTCGAATTCCAACTAAACAAGAAAGATAAGAATTCCCATGAAATTCCACATTAGAAGAAGATTTCCTACTCAAGGCATCCGCAACTAAGTTAGCCTTACCCAAATGGTAATCTATTACCAGATCATAGTCTTTAATCAGTTCAATCCACCTTCTTTACCTCAGGTTCAGCTCCTTTAGTGTGAGCAAATATTTCAAACTTTTGTGATTGGTGAAAATCTTATAAATCTCCCCATACAAATAATGTCTCCATATCTTTAAAGCAAACACAATTGCTACTAAGTCTAGATCATGAGCAGTGTAATTCCCTTCCTGTTTCTTTAGTTGACGGGAGGCATAAGTTGTCATCTTATCATTTTGTATTAACACACGTCCCAGCCCATGTTTACTTGCATTACTATAGACCACATATCAACCTCCACTTGATGGAAGGGTAAGAATTGGAGTGGATATCAATCTTTTCTTAAACTCTTAGAAACTAACTTCACACTTATCATCCCATAGAAATTTAACTCATTTTCTGGTTAAACTAGACAATGGGGCTGCAATTTTAGAAAATTTCCTAATAAATCTTCTATAATACCTTGTTAACCCAAGGAAACTCCTAACCTCTGTCACATTTTTGGGTTGTTCCCATTTCAAAATAGTTTCAACTTTTCTTGGATCCACAAGTACCTCTTTACCGAACAACATATGCCCTAAAAAACTAATTTCTCTCGATCAAAATTCGCACTTTGAGAATTTAGCATACAATTGCTTCTCCCGAAGAATTTGCAAAACAATCCTGAGATGTTTTGAGTGTTCCTCATCGTCCCTTGAATATATCAATATATTATCAATAAAAATAATCACAAACTTATCAAGGTATGAGTGAAATATTGAAATACCCTATTTATCAAATTCATAAAAGCGACCGAGGTATTTGTTAACCCAAACAACATCACAAAATATTCATAGTATCCATACCAAGTCCTAAATATTGTCTTATGCACATCACTCTCCCTAATCTTTAATTGATGATAACTTGATCTCAAATCAATCTTTGAAAACACACATGTACCTTGAAACTAGTCAAAGAGATTATTAATTCTAGGGAATGGGTACTTGTTCTTAATGGTGACTCCATTTAGTTGTCTGTAGTCAACACGTAATTTAAGAATACTATCTTTCTTCTTCACAAATAGGACCGGTGCACCCCAATGAGAAGAGCTTAGCTGAATAAATCCCTTGTCTAACAACTCTTGGAGTTGCACTTTCAATTCTTTCAGTTTTACAGGTGTCATTTTATAAGGTGAATTAGAGATAGGTGCAGTACCGGGGAGTAGATTAATGGTTAAATCAAACTTCTGGTCTAGAGGTAAACTAGGTAATTTTTCTTAAAAAAAAAAATATCCAGAAACTTATTCACTATAAGAATAGGGCTTTCTATGGTGGTGTTGATGATATGAGCTAAATACACTTCACATCCCTTGTGCATCAACCTATGTGCGTCTATTGCCGAGATTACACTAGTTGGTACCACTCGGCATTCACCAATAAAAACAAATGCTGGGTGTTCTGGTTTTTGGAATTCTACTTTCTTAGTAAAACAAATCAAAAATGCCTTATGGAAGTATAACCAATCAATTCTCATAATTGCATCAAAATCCTTCATATCTAATGGAATTAAATCTACCTCAAGAATCATTTTAGCTATCAAGACATCACAGCCACTATGAGCTATATTTCTAACCAACTGCATACCCAAAGGGGTAATCACCAACAACTCTTTCTCGAGAGGGGTCATAGGTCTATTAGCATGCCTAGTAAAGCTTGCACTTATGAAGGAATTATTGGATCCCATGTCAATAAGTATGTGGGCATCAACACAAAAAAAAAAAATCATTATACCTATTAATATAACCATCGAGTGATCATTAGTCAAACCTTACGACACACATCCCACATATATTTCATACAACATTTCATCAAATCACATACACAACATCGAGCATCCTAAATATTCTACTAGAATAATCATTAACACCTCAAATCATGTAATCATCAATAACATGCCTTTTAAATCAATGAATTTATGCTATTGTAAGTTTACCTGTGACAGCATCGGAGTTTTTCTATGCATGTTCATTAGTCATTACATAGATCCTAGTTTGAGTTCGAGATTGAGGACATTAAGGATTAGTAGCCATAGTGCTGCTGCCAGTCCCTGTTCTTAGAGTGACATTGATCGGTGGTGTGAAGTAGTAGCTGGCCCACCTTTGGGGCCACCGGAAAGACCCCGAAGTGGTTGATTCTCTTGCCCTTCTATATTTAACTTAGGACAAAAGTATCGAAAGTGACCCTCATTCCCATAATGATAACATCTTCTAAATCCCCTACATGGACCCATATGATAACCCTTGCAATTTGTGCAAAGATCCCCTTTGCTTCCTCCTCGTCTCACTCTTGATCCAACCTACTGCTTTGAGCATTCGGCTTGAAGAATGATTGGCCTTGGGGAGTGCCAACTGACCCTGAGATAAAACCTCTACTGTAAGATCATGCGCTCTTACTCTTCTTAGAGCTTTGGCCTGTAGTAAACCCACTAGACATTTTCTTTTCCCCATGATGCTCCCTAATCTTACCTCTCTATAGCACCATTCGTTCGGTCTTCAAGGCCAACTGCAAAACTTTTTTATAGGTATGATTTTCTGTAACCGACATCCTTTCTCAGATGTTCGGGATCAACCCATCCTCAAACTTGAAATACCTATACTCCTTGGAGGCTACTATTTCTGAAACAAACTAGGAAAAACTCCTAAACTCTGCTTCATATTCCGCTACTGATCTATTTCTTTGATGGAGGTGGAGGAACTCTCTCCTTTTTAAGTCCCGATCAAATCGTGTATAAAATTTCTTATCGAATTCCCTAAAGAAGTCATTTTAAGTAAGGGGTACGATTGATCTCTCCTTTACACCATCCCACCAAGTACTAACATTCTCATCCAACAACCTTACAACCACTGAGAGTTTCATCTCATCATTAATTCTCATGTCCATTACCCCTTCTTGAACCATCTTGATCCACTTCTTAGCCACCGTAGGGTCATTAGACCCCGACAAGGTCAGACACCCAAGCTATCTAGTTTCTTTCAACAACTTGGACAATTCAATGGGTGGTCGAGTGGATAGTGTAGCTACCGAAGTAGGAGATGCTACCAGTGCCATAGGAGGGACTGGTGGTACCATTGAATTAGGAGGTGGAGGAGGAACTTGGACTTGAGGTGGTGCTTAAAGATGCACACCATAGACATTCCACTACACGGACCATTGTCAAAGAGCATCGAGTGCCGATGGAGGAATCCCGATTGGAGGAATCGAGTGGGTAGGTGTTGGAGGAGGAGGAGCGTATGAGGACGACTCATCTTCTTGCTCTTAAGGAGGAATCTCGTATATATTCCTTATTCTTCTACGATAAGACATGATAATCTACAAAAAAAAAAAAAAAACTACCTTGAACTCATTATACTAAGTTAACACTAGGAACCTATAGCCAGAGGTATGTCAATTTTCTAGAGCCCATAGGAGGCTTTTGGATTTTCCCAAAATATTTGGAATTATGGAAACCTTTAAAATCATTTGTAAATATTTGAAAATATTTAGTAATTCAAAAACCTTGGCTCTGATACTAATAGAATTGTCACGTCTCGACCCGCAGGTTCGAGCACACGATAACCACCGCATGATCTAGGAGTACGTGCAGTCACCAGCATGCATCCCAAAATCCCACAAGGCTATGAAAATACCTTCTTCAAACAAAGGTAGCCAACATATTAAAATATAACATTTCCAGCATAACTTCAGTTTTAAGAAAATATATATGTAAAACATAGTAAAAAAAGAATTTTCAAAATATAATTCCCAAAATATAAGTTTTATTTCCAAAAATGTCTTTCGATATGTCCATCTACAAGTCTCAAAATTCACATCTAGAAAGGACCAAACAACAATCGGTCCGAGGCAGCTTCTCCTCGACTGAATCTAACTAATTATAGGGGGCTGCTGTTACGTCTACACCTCTTCTAAAAAAGATAAGAATAAGAAATAAGTATAAAATAATCGATGAGTAAAGTATAATGGCATGGTTGTAACATAAATGAGTGGTGAGTGTGGGAATGTCAAAATTATAATTTCAAGTAAATCATCATTTATAAGTAGTGTCAAGAGTAGTGTCAAACAATCTAGATAATCATAGAGAATAATGTATCCACAAGTTTATATTTTTCAAAGATAATGGGGTCTCCCTAAAGAAAATACTCACCTAAAATTTGGCCCAACTTGCGTAGAAACCTGTCAAGGGGTTTTCAATCTTTTCATTTCAAAACACTAATTCTCCATTTCTTGACATTGACTCGTACCTCACTAGGGTACAATCAGGATAGTACGATGGGGATGTAAGAGGTCGCGTCTACCATCCCTTGCCAATAAAGCCCAAACCACGTCACCCCATTGAGTCGTCCCGTGGAGGGAATGACTATAGTCATTTACCATCACCAATACCATCATTTCACAAACATTCAAATATTTTTTTAATGTGCCATAAATTCATTAAATGGTTATCAAACCATATCACAATATCCATGAATGTAATTTCCAGCAACAAATGGCACATATTCATTTATAAATGCAGTGGATGCATGCATATTTCAAACTTCCATTTTTGAGATATCCCACAATCAAAAATAATTACAGAAAAATCATTTAAAATCATTTATAAAAAAATTTATAAAAAATTATTTTTTCATTCAAAACACAACAGTTCGTCCACTCATTGTGACAGGGAAATAGTCATTCCCAGATTCCTCAACAGCAAGAGTCTTGCTATGATCTGCTAGTTCAACTCCTAAAGAACATTATTGGTAACCAAAATCATCTATATTAATTTTTAAGTTAACCCAAAAATCCAAACAATCAAAACGTGTCACTTATAGTGCTTACTAGTCTCCAAATCCAAGTAAAGAACTAGAAAAGTAAACTAAAGGATGGAATAGAAAGATAATAATATCTTAATTCTTGTCTCCAAGAAACCTTTCCCGTTTGGGTTCTATCAAACCCTAGGATTTTACCCTTCCTTAATGACAACTTTAGATTCTCAAAATCTTCCCAAATCAAGGCTAGAATTTAATTTTGAGATGTTAAATGGGTAGTTTGGAACCTTGAATTTTGAATTTCGATGGTGAATCAATTGGGTTTGGGAGAGAAGAGAAGAATGGTTTAAAGAGAGAGAAGTGAAACTTGGGTTTTGTGAGTCTTCTGGAGTCTCAACTCCACTTCTTCTTTTTATTCCCAACCCATTTCCATATTTGCTTAATTATCCTTGTTCACTCCTAAATTACATAAATGTCCAATATGTCTTTCTTGGATTATTAGGAAGCTCAATTGTTTTAAACACTTGGAACTTTGTTCTGTGAAGCAAATGTATTCGATGCTGGACAAGAGAAGTTGAGATGTAAAACACGATTTATGAAAAATAATTTGGAAATGTTGAAATTTTAGAACATTCAAGATTATGGAATATGATATATGTTTAGCATAATATAATTGAAGTGGTTAGGTGGCTTGGTGGTTTAAAATCTTTTTGGAGGCTCTTAGACCAAGGTTCAAGTCTTCCTAGCAGCTTGTAGAAGAGAGAAACCAAGTCATCAAAATGAAGGTGTACAAGGCAAAAAAGGGTCCTCGATACCAATGAGTGTGAGAAAATTTCCTGGATAGTACGATAAATGTTGGAAAATATCATAAGTGTCGGTACCGACAAGTAAATTGAAGTTATATTGGCGGTGATACAAGTGTTTCAAAATTGCAAAGAGTAAATATGAAATAACATCTATCGATGGGTAGTTTGAAAATAATATATCGATACCAACAAGGTTTTAATTTGGACATCCATTGATAGGTTTAAATATTCACCGTTATGAGATATAAATGGAGTGTAATATACTGATAGGTATATAGAAATTAGATGTACCGATAGCTTATTAACTTCACAATATACTGAGAGACTATAACTTCATGTTACACCAAGGAGGTAGTAAGTTATCGAAAGATGGTCACTACCAACTACTAATCAGAAAAATCAAAATTTGAAGAAGTTGCTCACTGAATACTAAAACTTCACTGAACAAATAAATCCTAATAGAAAAATCAAATTCTCCCAAATATCGAACACTCAAGTAACTGATAATCCTAGTGATATTAAAAATTATAAGCCTATCAACCAAATATCTAGAGGAGTTCCTAGATAACCCAAGGAGCAGAAATTTACATTTATATTTAAATTAACAACTCTTCTATAATTTTACAAAATATAAAAATTCTAAATCGTCTCTTAGAGTACACATCAAAATCTGGACTTGTCTGATGTTATACTCCAAGTACAACATCCATACCAATTAAAGATAATGAATGGAAATTGGTTTTGATATCATACTCTTGGATGTTGATGATGACTCCTCGGTGGATCTCCAAACATTGTAGTCTTTTACTACTAGCCACTTTAATTTCGAAAGGCTCTACCTTCTACATCTTGGCAACTTTGTAGTTGATGTAGTTGAGGGATGAGCCATTGTCTATCAAGAGTGTAACTTCTCGGTTGCCAATATGAGCTTGGGCCCTCACGGCTCTTGAGCCTTGACTTCGAGCCATGGCATGGATGGAAATGAGTGCATCCTCCATGGCATGGATTTCCTTGATCGTCTCCTCGTTCTCTTGTACATTTTCTATGCTTACACTTATGCCCCGTGGTGAAATGTTCATCACAATTAAAACAAAGTCCATTGGCACGTTGAGTCTCCATTTCTGCATAAGTGAGCCTCTTGACTCCTTGAAAGGATGGAGTCTTGCTAGTGCTAGTGCTTGTTGTTGATTAGAAAGGATAGGCTATGAGAGTGTGCTAGATGAAGAGTTATTTCTAGTTGTCTCAAAAAGTGGTGGGTAAGCATCGCTTTGAATGTCTTGAAACTGGTCATCCTTGAGCTGAGCTATTTCCCATGATCTAATCAGGGTCTTTGGCCTTTGTAGCTTGACTTCCTTTGTGAGTTCCATCTTGAGAACGTAGATGAATACTCTAATCAAAGCCTTCTCCGGCCAATTCACATCGGTTGAGATCTTTTCAAACTCTTGTTGGTACTTGCGCAAGGTTTAAGTTTGTCTTAGCCGAGTGAGAGCCTCATCACAATCCACATACTCTGTGTCTCCGAATCTCTTGGCTATCTCTTTGCATAGCCTTGACCAAGAGATCTTTTATGTCAAACATGGTACCTTTTTTTCAACCGTTGGTACCACAATTGAGCTTCTCCTTCAAGATAAAAGCTTGTTATATGCACCTTCTCCTCAGATTCAATTGGGTAGTAGTCAAAATATGTGTTGGCCTTTGCAATCCAAGTGGTTAGATCACTATCTTGAAGTTTAGGGAAGTCTAGGCGGGGTTAGACAGCCCGTTGTCTCTCTTGGGCATCCTCAACTTCATTGCTACTAGAGTGCGAGTCATGATCCTCTTCTTTGGCACAAGAAGATACAGGTGTTGGTGGTGGGACTCAGACAGGAGGAGTCGGCATCTCGTCTTGGTTAGAGGCTTGCCAGCTACGGGAGCGATGGTGTTCCCGACTTCTCCTTCTTTCAGGTTACCATACAAATTGCATGCCTTGGATCATGGTGGTGATGTTGGCCAAGCTTTGCTCAAGTCAAGCAAAGCGTTGGTCAGCCTCTTGCCTTGAAATTTAGGTGACTTTGATATGAGCCTTAATGATTTCGATCCTCTCTCTTTGGGTGGGGCCTTTTTCAATTGGGGAATGGTTTAGATAAAATGATGGAAAAGGAGTGGAATGGATGTTGTGCTTTCAATGAAAGTACCAATTGCTAGGTACTTAGGCCTAGGGGTCGGGCTACATCCTCAAAATGATTAAGTGTTGGCTTAAGGATGGGTTGTTGGGTTGAAGTGCACGAAGGAGGGTGGCTAAGAGCTAAATTGATTTAACTTGAGGGGTCTTGAACATGGGCCTTGAGAGAGAACCATAAGCCTATCACTATTTTGCACTGCAGGGATCACTCAAGTAGTAGTGTAACATACGAAAAGACTTGCTTCCTTAAACTCCTAAAGAGAGAACACTCTTTCAAAGTAAAAGAGAAACTTGTATTTTTTTTTTTTTCTCTTGCTTCAGGGACGATTTTACAATTTTGACAGCTAACCTATTTATAGGCATAGAGGGACGGAAGACCAAAAGTTACATTACATCCTAGCCGTCCATCAAGGGTGGCTTTTGATCTCCCTCATTACATGCAATAATTCCTCCTTTTATTGCTCATTGTTCTATTTATTTCATATTCCCTCCTTAACTTCTCAAGACTCTTGGCCTTTTATGAAGTTTCTTTTCTTTGTGCCATAAGGGAGTTTGGGGTTGGACTCTTGGGCTTGTATACTAGGCTTTGGAGTTATGGGTCTTGTTTTTGTCTAGAATAGTTTCTTGAGTCTGGTTGGTTTCTTGGGTTTCATGTGAGCCGTGAGCTGCCTACTAAGACTTAATAGATCATGGGCCTTTATACTTGGTCATCTTGGAGTTCGTAACACAAAATCAACGCCATCCAATTGAGAAATAAAAACAGAAAGTAAAACCATTTTTGTTTTATTTTATATTTGAATTTTAATCGTCAACCACATAGGTCTTATTTGAATGGATTTTTGTTTGTTATTGCTATATATTTGAGATCTCGAAATAAAGAAAATAGGTATAGAAAAAGTTTTGACTTTTAAGGATCTAAATCAACTCAAATCAGATCTAGTTATATCCGACGTGATTACCAAATTCCGATTGTTTATACCAAAAAAGGAAATTATATAAATATTTGTTTTATTTTATATTTGAATTTTAATCGTCAACCACATAGGTCTTATTTGAATGGATTTTTGTTTGTTATTGCTATATATTAGAGATCTCGAAATAAAGAAAATAGGTATAGAAAAAGTTGACTTTTAAGGATCTAAATCAACTCAAATCAGATTTAGTTATACCCGACGTGATTACCAAATTCCGATTGTTTATACCCAAAAAGGAAATTTTATATATATATATATATATATATAATTTTATAAACACAAATCTCAAAAAAAATGATATTATTATAGTAATGATTTTTAGATTTACACTCTTTTTGGTCCAATATTGATTGATCTAGTAGTTCTTTCCTATTTATAAACTTTTAAATTTAATGCTAAAAGAATTTAATTTGGAACGTTTTAATAACATTTTAAATTACTTTTATTAACTGCATAATATCAGTGCCAACTCTAAAAATATATACACATGAAAATATTCATTAGGCAGTACTAAAAAGGTAGGGAAGCTTATGGAAACAAGCGATCATAGAAAGATGCAGGGATCTGAACCGCGAATTGAACACAGAGCAGAAATCCTTCGTGACTAGGTCAATGAAGAATACTTGGAACTCTGGTATTAGTGAACCTAGTCCATCATGTTGGAATTTATGTTCAATTACTTCTTGTATTGTTTGCACGGCCAAAAATGAATTGGACCCAGTCGAGCAGCCAAATCTCCTATGCAAAATGACCTTGGATGATCCGAAGAGACTAGTTGCTTCAAGTCGAGCTTTTCCAAGATAATATAAATTATTCTGTCTATTATTGTCATTTGCAATCGAGATGACATAAAAATAAATATTAAGGTGACATATAAACAATCACAAAAGGGAGTTTTAACTTGGGAGTATGAATAGTACTATAGTTGAAAAACACAACCCCCCCCCCCCACCCACACACACACAAAAAAAAACAATTGAAAGCTCCCTTTGGCTTGCCTAAGGACACCTATTTACGCTTCACAGGTAAAAACAAAGTCTCAACTTTCTTGACACTAGCATAGTACGCTGTCTCGGAGAATTCTTCAAGCTTCTTTGGGTATCTGCTAAAGAAGAGTTCATCAATAATTTGAGATCCAAAGTGTTTGCTCACCAGGCCTTCCATCACCGCACGCATGTGCAGACAGAAAATTTGAATCTGCTCACTGGTATTAAGCACTGTTGGCGAGAAAGTTTTCTCTAGAACTTCAATGGTGAAATTCCCATTTTCCATCACCACTTCAGTCAACTCAGAGACAGCTGGGATGTATGCGGGTACATTGAAGGAGTCCAAAAGGGCTTCATCAATTAAGCCCTGAAAATACAAACTCATTAATTGTAATAAATTGTATGATGACATTTTTTCAATTGAATAATTGCAATTTGCTTCTTCACACATACAAATGCAATAGTCAATCAGAGCAGGTAAGGTTAGCACGACAATGACTTTGAGAACGAAGAAATGTTGTGAACTAACCTCTTTTGCCATATCTGCTAGAGCATATGCCAAACACTCTACAACTCGAATGGTAATTGAGTCGGATGGAAGACTCCCATCTTCCCGGCAGGGCATGACAATCACCATCAACCCTCCTTTGGCTAATTCCAATGACCTCATTCTGAAGAAAGTCACCATATCCCTTTGAAATTGATTGGCAAATGCCTTTACCACTTCATAAGAACTGTCTGAATAAGAAATCCGCCCTTTGTTCCATGCAGTAGAATCTTTTTCTGTCACCTCTTTAGGAACTTTTCCAAGCCATTGCAGTGATGAAGAGGTGTGCATGAGGTTTATTGATCCCTTTGGAAAGAGTTGACCATGAAAAGAACCTGGTACAGCCGCAGCCATGTAATTCCTATCCAATGGAAGGCCTTTAAATAGTGTGTTGAAGTCATTTATAGTAACATCATTGAAGAAGACCTGGAACTCTGGCAAGTTGAATTCAAGACCTGAGAACTTGTACTTGAGCACAACCGACTCAATTATAGTCTGGACACAAATGAAGGTGTTTGGTCCAACAGAACATCCAAGATCGGCAATGCGAAAAACTCGCGGCTTAGTGTCAGTATTGGGGCCTTCAGCAATGTCAAGTTTTTCCTGGATGCTGGTCTGTAACAAAAACTTTGCTCGATCCAAAGCCTCTTTCTGCATGTAAAGAAATAAGCATACTTATGGAAAATCATTTGTAATCGGCATATCACACAAAAACCATCCATCAGGTTTTGAAGAATTCTAAAAGCCGGTGCTACTTTCATGAAAGAATTTATGAAATCATGCAACACTTTCAGCTAAGCATTATTCTTTTACTCTTCTTTCCTTTTCAGCATCCCTCTACTATCATAACCGAAACAAAGTCTATAGATGACTGAGTTTCCCTCACATATTTAAAACCAAGTAAATTTGAGCCCAATAGCATACTTGTAAGACCACCACCATTCAACCTCAGAAAACTGCTTTTGACACTTATGTTTCTCAGATCCTAAAGATAATAAAAGAACGATTTACCTGATACTTTGAATTCTTCTTGTAGCTGTAGGGGCCATCACCTCCATTTGTTGCCATAGAGTCCTCCATACCACTCCCAATATCACCTTAACCTTCTTGGTCAGCTCTTGCTAATATACAGTCATAGGTTACTAGTAATGAAGTAAGCATTGAGGAAAAAAAAAAAAAAAACAGAGAGAGAGAGAGAGATAATAAGGTAGGAAATGACGAGATTAAATGCTCAGAGATGCTAATCTGCTGGCCTAGATGTTTCCCTAAGTCATGATCTTAGCAGTAAAGATAATGACAAAATTTCTTGTTTGTTGTACAGCAAACATCTATGCCTTCAGATATCAATAAAGAACAAGCATAACAGAAACATGAAGGACTTCACATATTATAAATAATAATAATAATAATAATAATAATAATAATAATAATAATAATAATAATAACACAACCGCCTAATGAATCAGCAACAAATTGGTAAAATACTTCTCCATGACAGCACCATCAATCCGTCTTTGGTCAACTCCTCCGATTGCTGACTTTAGGGAAATATTTATATCTGAAAAATAGGTCAGTGTGAGCCTTTTGTCATTTGATGTGAGACGTTTATGTTGTAAATTAGTTTTGCTAATTCCGTACTGCGTAAAAATTTAAGTCATAACGGAGCCCTCCATGGAAATGCTCACGAAAATGGCCTGGTGCTTCAGCAAATAACTGTAGCCTTCTTGTAGATTTGTAATTGGTCGCCGGCAATACCATCACTGAAGAAAAACTAAAAGCCAGTAGAATGATGCGTGATTGTCTTCTCCCATTCTTTATATGTTTACATATGCAACACCCACAAACCAAAAGGGCAACCCCTTCTAACCAAATTATCAATAGTTACAGGGTTGCCTGACTTGCCTCGGTCCACCTAACACACGAGGAAAACAGGAAAATGCCCCACTACAGGGGCCAAGTTGTACCAAAAAATCTCTTTCATTAATATGAAATATTTCCCTTATTGCACATACATTAGAAAAGATGCTATATTGAGCCTTCTAATTGCGCTCAATGTCGAAAACAACCCTTTTTTTTTCTGGAATAAACAATCATAAGGACATGAGCATCCTGTCAATTAATAAAAATATCAAAATCCTAGACTGAGCAAAGAAACTTTGCATTTCAACTTACACGACCTCCTCCCTGTCAATCCAGAAAAGTCTAAATATCAATTACAAATTGTTCCTTCAAACATTTTTGGCATCCATCTTCTAGGCCAAAAAAAAAAAAAATCATAGTTACATCATTGAAGAACTGAATTTCTCTTTCCCTACCATAAAACCAACATCCTTCACAAAATCCCCAAAAAGTTCCGCACACACATGACTTGTAATCTAATCCCCTCGTCCCCACCCCTACCCAGAGAGAGGGTTATGCATGAACGTGCATGAACAATAGTCTGATTTGTTAAGACCACATCAAGAATTTCAATCACTAGTTTCTTTCAGCACTCATGAGAAGGATGACTAACCAAAATTAAGGGAAGCTTTTGGAAACTAGCGATCATAGAAAGATCCGGGGTTAACCGCAAAATATTTCCTAACTGGCGGTGAGGATTAGGGATGTTATGACAATTGGGTCGAGTCGAGTAATGTCGATACCCAAGTTCGGTTCGAATGTTATTTAGGTGAGTTCAAGCTCTGTTGAGTTTGCATTTTTTGAGTTCGAGCTCGAACTCGAACACGAACTATCATCGGATAGTATTGTCAAGTAGTGTGGCCCGAGTTTGCGTTTTTTGAACTCGACCTCGAACTTAAAATGTCGTCGGGTAATGTTGTCAGATAATATGATAAAATATATTCAAAAGAGTATACCCATAAATATAATTTCATATATAAAACTTATTTAAAAAAATATAATTAATTAATTTCGAATAACTCGGCAAACCTTCGAGTTAGACACAATTGAACTCGAGCTTGAGATTGATACCGAACTACCCAAGCTCGAATCGAATTTTGACTAAGTAGTGTCATGGGTACAGATGACACTACCCAAGTGTCATAACATGCCTAGTGAGGATTGAAGAGAGAGTTGAAATCATTGGTGACAAGGTCAGTGAAGATGAAGAATACTTGGAACTCTGGTATCAGTGAACCTAGTCCTGCATGTTGGAATTTATGTTCTATTGCTTCTTGTATTGTTTGCACTGCCAAAAATGAATTGGACCCAGTCAAGTAGCCAAATCTCCCATGCAAAATGACCTGAGATGATCCGCAGAGGCTAGCTGCTTCAAGTCGAACTTTTCCAAGATCATATAAATTATTCTATCTATTGTTGTCATTTGTAATCGAGATGACATAAAAATAAATATTAAGGTGACATATAAACAAACACAAAAGGGAGTTTAACTTGGGAGGATGAATAGTACTATAGTTGAAACACACACACACACACACACACAATTGAAGGCTCCCTTTGGCTTGCCTAGGGCCACCTATTTACGCTTCACAAGTAAAAACAAAGTCTCAACTTTCTTGACACTAGCATAGTACGGTGTCTTGGAGAATTCTTCAAGCTTCTTCGGGTATCTGCCAAAGAAGAGTTCATCAATAATTAGAGATCCAAAGTGTTTGCTCACCAGGCCTTCCATGACTGCACGCATGTGCTGACAGCAAACTTGAATCTGCTCGCTGGTATTCAGCAATGGTGGAGTGAAAGTTTTCTCTAGAACTTCAATGGTGAAATTCCCATTTTCCATCACCACTTCAGTCAACTCAGAGACAGCAGGGATGTATGCGGGTACATTGAAGGAGTCCACAAGGGCTTCCTCAATTAAGCCCTGAAGATACAAATTAATTGTATAAATTGCATGATGCCATTTTTTCAATTGAATAATTGCAATTTGCTTCTTCACACATACAAATGCAATAGTCAATCAGAGCAGGTAAGGTTAGCATGACAATGACTTTGAGAACGAAGAAATGTTGTGAACTAACCTCTTTTGCCATATCTGCTAGAGCATATGCCAAACACTCTACAACTCGAATGGTAATTGAGTCGGATGGAAGACTCCCATCTTCCCGGCAGGGCATGACAATCACCATCAACCCTCCTTTGGCTAATTCCAATGACCTCATTCTGAAGAAAGTCACCATATCCCTTTGAAATTGATTGGCAAATGCCTTTACCACTTCATAAGAACTGTCTGAATAAGAAATCCGCCCTTTGTTCCATGCAGTAGAATCTTTTTCTGTCACCTCTTTAGGAACTTTTCCAAGCCATTGCAGTGATGTAGAGGTGTGCATGAGGTTTATTGATCCCTTTGGAAAGAGTTGACCATGAAAAGAACCTGGTACAGCCGCAACCATGTAATTCCTATCCAATGGAAGGCCTTTAAATAGTGTGTTGAAGTCATTTATAGTAACATCATTGAAGAAGACCTGGAACTCTGGCAAGTTGAATTCAAGACCTGAGAACTTGTACTTGAGCACAACCGACTCAATTATAGTCTGGACACAAATGAAGGTGTTTGGTCCAACAGAACATCCAAGATCAGCAATGCGAAAAACTCGCTGCTTAGTGTCAGTATTGGGGCCTTCAGCAATGTCAAGTTTTTCCTGGATGCTGGTCTGTAACAAAAACTTTGCTCGATCCAAAGCCTCTTTCTGCATGTAAAGAAATAAGCATACTTATGGAAAATCATTTGTAATCGGCATATCACACAAAAACCATCCATCAGGTTTCAAAGAATTCTAAAAGCCGGTGCTACTTTCATGAAAGAATTTATGAAATCATGCAACACTTTCAGCTAAGCATTTTTCTTTTACTCTTCTTTCCTTTTCAGCATCCCTCTACTATTATAACCGAAACAAAGTCTATAGATGACTGAGTTTCCTCACATATTTAAAACCAAGTAAATTTGAGCCCAATAGCATACTTGTAAGACCACCACCATTCAACCTCAGAAAACTGCTTTTGACACTTATGTTTCTCAGATCCTAAAGATAATAAAAGAACGATTTACCTGATACTTTGAATTCTTCTTGTAGCTGTAGGGGCCATCACCTCCATTTGTTGCCATAAAGTCCTCCATACCACTCCCAATATCACCTTAACCTTCTTGGTCAGCTCTTGCTAATATACAGTCATAGGTTACTAGTAATGAAGCACTGGAAACAGGGAAAAAAATGATAATAAGGTAGGAAATGATGAGATTAAATGCTCAGAGATGCTAATCTGCCGACCTATATGTTTGCCTAAGTCATGATCTTGGCAGTAAAGATAATGACAAAATTTCTTGTTTGTTGTACAGCAACATCAATGACTTAAGATATCAACAAAGAACAAGCATAACTGCAACATGAAGGACTTCAGATATTAGGAAAAAAGCAACCACCTAATGAATCAGCAACAATTGGTAAAATACTTCTCCTTGACAGCGCCATCAATCCGTCATTGGTCAACTCCTCTCATTGCAGACTTTAGGGAAATATTTATATCTGAAAAATAGGTCAGTGTAAGCCTTTAGTCATTTGATGTGAGAAATTTATGTTGTAAATTAGTTTTACTTATTCCATGCTGGAGAAGTGTGAAAAAATGTAATTTGTCGCTGGCAATACTGTCACTGAAGCAAAACTAAAAGCCAGTAGAATAATGCATGATTGTCTCCTCCCATTCTTTACATGCTTACATATGCAACAGCCACAGACCAAAAGGCAACCCTTTTTAGCCAAATTATCAATAGTTATAGTGTTTCCTGACTTGCCTCAGTCCACCAAACAGATGAGAAAAACATGAAAATGCACCATGACAGGGGCAAAGTTGTACCAAAAATCCCTTCAATAATACGAAATATACTACTTATTGCACATAATTAGAAAAGATGCGATATTAAACCTTTTAATTGCACTCAATGTCGAATACAATTTATTCTCTTTCTTGAATAAACAAAGTACAGGAGCATCCAATTAATTGATAAAAATATCAAAATCCTGAATTGTACAAAGACACTTCACATTCCAAATTACACGACCTCCTCCCTCGCGATCCAGTAAAAGTCTAAATATCAATCACAGATTGTTCCTTCAAACATTTTTGGAGTCCATCTTCTAAGCAAAAATTTAACATAGTTACACCATTGAAGAACTGAATCTCTTTCCCTACCATAAAACTAACATCCTTCATAAAATCCCCAAAAAGTTCCACATACACAAATGACTTGTAATCTAATTCCCTCTTCTCCACCCCTACCCACATATATCTGCAATAACACCTCTCCACATCTTAACTTCCTTGTGAGTGTAACAATATGCCCCTTAGCCTCATGCCAAGCAAAGCCAATTGTTTCATTCCCTACTACCCAATACTTTGAGAGAGTTAAAATTAAACTAAAGCAAGTCTCCATCCTTTGACAATCCAACTAAAGCAAGGTTTTTGTCATTTTTTTTTTTTGGGGGGGGGGGGAATTGGCTGAACATGTTTCACACGCAAGGCCTAGCCCATATATCATTGTGCTTCTCGATCTAAATCATGTAGCTTATTGCTATCCAACCTAAAGTAAACAGACATAAAAGGATTGCAGTGCCAAATGCAGCACTGATGCTACAAAAAATGTTAGTCCATCAAATCAACTGAATTTCTGAATGTTAAACCTACTTGCAGCTCCATTAAATCAGAAATCTGATGAAATAGGCACCAAAAAAAAAAAAAAAACAGAGGTGACAATATTTTGGGGAATCGACTTCAGTTCACAGCAGAAAATAGCAAAATCAATAATACTTCCTGAGAAAATTTAGCTATTAATTCTGGGTCATATCATGCTATTAATATAAAAGCAGAGAGCTAGACAATTAATCTGCATCTGTGAAACTCTGCATGATCCATATCTACTAAAATCCATAAGTCATGCCATCCTTGATCCGCAAAGCGATGAAGTTCACACAAAATAGAAACTCAAGTGAAACAAATTATAATGTGATGGGGTGGGTAGGAGTGTGATATAACTTTTAAAATTAATGATGATGCAATACGTGGTAATATTTAGAATTTAGCACAAAAAATAATGCGGGATTGACCACATTTTGTGTCACTACTCTATATTTGAGAGGTGGCCCATAAAAGGATCTTCATAAGCTCAGCTGCCTAATATCTATACAAGCAAGGCTATTGGCATGTGCAATATCTTCAACAATTTTGGAACCATGCCATGCACATATAGAACATGCTCCATTGTTTTAGGATCATTGCTTATAAATTATAAATTAGGCCTTAAACATGAGAGAACTAACCCTCTCTTTCTTCAAAACTTACCTTACCAAAGGGGGAAAATGGAAAAAAGTTAGTGTGGTGTCTAAAGACTGCAACAACTCAAATACCTAGAAAAAAGAAGAAAATTATTAACCAAAGCTCAGTGAGCAAAGAATAAACTTTTATTAGAAACAATAATCCATGTAATATTTTCAAAAACAAGAGAATACATCTCATGTTCCATATCATATCTTACATAAATAAGATTTCTCAATCTCAATTAGATACAACGGAATAAATATTTATGAATGAATTTCTAATTTCCTATAAGAATTCCAAGTAAAAGATCTCCCCTGAAGTCATCCAATAATAGATGTTTAGGAAGTGAAATTACCTGGTCAATACCCTCGCCCCTTCAGAAAGTCAATATATATAAATTCATAATCCAAATATATAAGGGACGAAGGGAAAACACACATAAATATGCCCCAAAATTTGTACAAAATAACATAAGGCATATTACTTGACAACCAGTTCTAGATTCTCATAAATAGGGCATGCCCTTAAGCTATCCGACATGCTTAACTAAACAAACTTTCATCCCTCTCGGTAGCAATACCTTTGTTGTAGTCAAAAGCAAACAAATGTAAACCTCTATCAAGTTTAATTTATCCATTACAAGGACAATACATGTAAATCCAAATCATAGAGATGTAAAAATCATATCATTATCCAAATAATTTGTTCTGAAATCTTTTGTCTAACTATACTTCATAAAAATTACATTTTTGCATAAAAATCATCAATTGCAAAAAATAATTTTTATACTTCATTTCCAAATAATCATGCAACAACAGAACAATGAATGATATAAAAGATGTTCTTTTCCCTATATTGATAGAAAGAATTACATGCCAACATTAGCAAAACTACTATTATGCATATTATTCTAAAGGTCAATTCTAGTTTGCTCCATACTTAGGAAACAAATGTCTAGCCTATTTCTTTTCCTTGATAATACATACGGTTTCGATAATCAAAAAATATTTTGTTTATTTGTGATATGTGAAACAAATATAAATTTATGCATCGATCTCTCAATATAGATCTATTCTTTTTAAATATCACTTTTTCCTCAATAACCAATGACTCTTGAATCTATTATAGATCTTGGAACTTCTATTGGTAAGGTAATCAAATTCTCAAGAGAAAAGGAGTAACTTGGCCTATAGTTATGGACACCGAACTCCAATCTCCAGTTTTTATAGCCTAGTTTAACACTCTTTTCAGTCCACATTGACATGGTTATACCCCAACTCATATACTTTGATTATCTATAATATTGATTAGAGAAGTTTTCTTTTTGTATGCAGATAATATACCCGCTTAAGATTCTCATAGAAAATTGGATATTATTCACGTTTTTTAACTATATTCCCAAATGGTGCTCCACTAGACCATGCAAGATTAGTCTAGATGAAGTAAAATATCTTTTCATACAAAAACTTATGTTTAATATCTCAAGCTAATATCCAACAAATAAAGTGCAAAGTCACCAAATAAATACCACTGCACCTAGGGTTTTCATATGCAATACAGATGATGATGAGCTTTAAGAACCTTATTATTTTTCAAAGGAACTTGCTGAAAAATTGCCTTGAGCAATTCTCAAAGAGTTACTTCCTCTCACCTCTTACAAGTTACCTTTCTCTATCCTCTGTCTTCTCCTACATGTTTCTCTCTCTTCCTATATACTATAATTCTTTTAAACCCCTTTAACTTCTAAAACACTTAGCTTAAGACATACTTCATAACTAAGATATAAGGTGTCATTTACAGGAGCTATAAGTGATGACAGAGTTGTCTAAACCTTTCTTCATGTAAAATATGCATTTCATCCATTAAAAATGCTTATTTCCATTTCAGCTCAAAATTTGCAAATCTGGATTGTTGATCATTAGAATTTTGGAAAACAATTATCTTTTAAACCCATTTAACTTCTAAAACACTTAGCTTAAGACATACTTCATGACTAAGATATGAGGTGCCATTTACAGGAGATATAAGTGATGACTGAGTTGTCTAAACCCATCTTCATTTAAAATATCCATGTCATCAGTTAAAAATGCTTATTTCCATTTCAGCCCTAAATTTGCAAATCTAGATTATTAATCATTAGAATTTTGGGGTCCAATGAAAACAATTATCTCTTTTTTATAACTGATTAGATTACGAGCAAGTACCAACGTCACCTAGAAAGTCAAAAGGTCCTTTAGTGGTATACTCACTATGCAACTCTGGATTGTTAATCGTTAACAATTTTTTTAGCAAACTTATAACTTAACAGGATGCTTGTTTTTCTGAGCCGGAGGATAAGTCAATGGGTCTTCTCAATCACAACCACTATTTAATTTTCATCCAGCCAACAACTTAGAAATTAATGTAAGAAAAGAATGTGAATTTTCATAATCAACATAGCAATCCAAGAGTATGAATTCATGCAGTAGCATCTAACTAAAACCATCCAACATTTACATGGCAGGGAGAAGATTTGAAACCATAGGGCCAGATGATTGAAAACCTCTTTGTGACCAACAGCATGAATTGCAAGTGACAGCACATCAAAGAACACAATGTAGGTTGCAAATGGATGCCTGCAAGCAGAAAACAGGGTTTGACGACCCTGACCCTGGACCCACACCAAGTAGAATGAACCATGAGAAACAAGTTGAATCAATATAAATAAGTCCAACTAAGACAAAATCCAACAGCATTCGTCAATCATACGTGATGCTCAGACGGCATTAATGTTCCAACAGCTTTCTACAAGTGGAACACGTTTCAGAAGAATGAAAATCCTGATTGGGAAAAAAAAAATGTAATCTAATGCTCCACATGTTAAACAATGTGCATGCACTTGCACATGTATGTTGGACGGAAACTATGCTTATGCCAAAGGCAGATATCTCTAGCATTTAAAGTCGATGATTCATATTTCAACCATGATAAGTGATAATTGATGATATATAAACATGAAAAAATAAGTGAGAGAAAAAAATTGCTTCTGTGATTCTGGTAGCTAAAAATAACTAGGACAAAATAGTTTGCCCAATATGTATCATCCCACGGTGGCACATCCCATGTATGCCCTTCGGTTGGTAGAGTAAATCTTTGTTGTCATTGCACGCAGTAAAGCCATGCTACAAAATAAGACACATAAAAAACTCAAGAAGAATTGATCAAATCAACCTTTGGCACTTCATAAACCCTTAAACCATTTTTGGCACAAGGTAGACAGAGGGGCATATCCAAAAATATATTGTGTGACACAAGCTTATGCCCATCCCAAGGATGATGACCCAAGTATCGTTCTGTCATTGCAAGACAACAAGACAAAAACACAACAAGATACCAATTCTCTTTACTTTCATTACTTATTATTGCGCATTCTTGAATCATTTTATCAGATAGAGAACTACAAACGTAAAACTACGTCAGAGAATTGCATCTTTGGCGATCTAGAGCGTACCATGCGGGGAATCAAAATTCTCAAAACGAAACGCAACAACAAAGAAAACCCCAGAATGAACAAACAAGTAAACACAAAGAAAGGAAGAAATTTACCTCTTAAATGGCAGGAACAAGAAGAAGTGAAAAATGAAAAAAAAAAAAAAAAAAAAAAAAAAAAAAAAAAAAAAACCAAAAAAAGTGAAAAATGATGACGTGAATCCAGTAACCTTTGAATTCGCCCAATTTGATGACGTGAATCCAGTAACCTTTGAATTCGCCCAATTTGGGTTAGAGAGAGAGAGAGAGAAGACAGTTTTGAATTTTTGGATATCATTTTTGCTTAAGAGCTAATTAAGGTTTCTAATCAATATTTGAGAATTCAAGTCGATGAGTGGTTTGACAGCTGTCGCCAAAAAACGTTTCTTTTTTTTTTTTGAAATTTTTTTAGAGTGGCATATAACGGTCACTTTTTGTTCCATTACTGGCGGTGGCGTGAGTTCATCGTTCCCTAAATAACAAATCGCTGAAGAGGAAAAATATGGGCAAAAAATTCAGCCCCAAAAAAAAAAATAAATAAATAAAAGTATAATCAGCATTTTTTTCTCTCTTTTTTATAAATAAATGAAACAAGCATGAGGATGAACATAATCTCTCTTTTTTATATACATAAAAAAAAAACCACAAATCCCACCTACAAGCTCCAAAATAACACCCCCCCCCCCCAAAAAAAAAGACAATCTTCCATGAGCAAATGGCTCAACGCCCAAGAGGGTTCTTGCCGGAACAAAATAGATTCTTGATGATGACCTTCCAACTTAACCATAATATTCACTTATCGATTTCCTTTTCTCAATGCATGAGCTATTTCACCCGTGTTTGGTTGGCATAACGAGAAGAACGCTATGATTCCTTAATTAAACACTCAAATTCGAATTTCCTTCAAAATAAAAAAAAAAAAAAAAAAATAAAAAAAACCCCCCCCCCAAAACCACCACCACCACAAAACCCTCCACACCGCCAAAATTAATTGAAATAAAATTCCGAATACTAAACGATAGACCAAATCCATTATACAAAAAAATAAATAAATAAATAAATAAATTGTGAGCTATCTCGACACACCAAGGTCTTTTCAACTAGGGGTTTAAGTGAGTCAAGATACTTACGAGTAGCACGAGCTCAATTCAAGTCATATTCAAATTTGACTCGATTTAATCGAGTTTTAACCGAATTCAAATATATTAATTTAAATATCGAGTCAAATTCGACTATTAAAATATTCAACTCGAAGTGTTCGAGAGACTAATCAAGCCGAGTTCGAATTGAACCGAACTCGAGTCTAAGTATATTAAATTTTAGTTTATATTCAATTTCAATCCTAATCAGAGCTAATCGAGTCTAATCAAGCCGAGTTCGAATATTATAAAATTCCTTTCGGGTCGAGTTTAAGTTTGAAAATGCAAACTTGATCAAGTTCGAATCGAGTATTGAATAGGATAATTTCCTAATCGAGCCTAATAGAATAGGATAGTGTATCAACTCGACTCGACTCAATTATACCCTACATTCAACAATGCTCTGAATATTAAACACCAGTGGCCTGGCCTGTAAAGATGCCACTCAACAAGATAACCGAGTCAGATGAATGGCCTCCAAAGAATCAATTGTAAAACCAGATTCCAAATTCCTTTCTTATTATTTTTATTTTTTTGGTAAGATCCAAATTCCTTTCGCCCAAGCCTTTGATAGCCCGAACCATTAGCTTTTGAACTCCATATTCATAATAGTTGCCATCCGAACAAGCATGAGCATAATACTACATCACTCATACAAATCATACTATTATTTATAATACTACATGATTCATCCTATTCGGTTTCTGAGCCTCAGTCGTACTAATCTTGGTTCCAGACCTGGATTTGTTGCTTTGTCAAATATAGGAGTCATTTCAACAGGGAATATAAATTAATTACAGTGGGATCCAAAACAGCTCTTTCAAGGAGTTAACTGTAAAAACAATTTAACATGAAACCGACCACATAAGAATGGCACTATACATTGCCAGAACACCCAAACTCTGTGACTCGAAACTTAGGCATCCCTCTCAGACTGATATGATAGTAGTTGTAGTGATTTACCCAATACTTGCCCTTTTCTCTTTTACCTTTTTATCTCCCAAGCAATATACACAAATACAGACTTCAAAACAACCACTACAGACCAAAGAATTTCTACTACTATACAAAATTTGTTCAAGTTTCACTAGTGATGTCCAAGAGAGACATTTCATGGCTTATGCTGAGCATAAATAGATGTACGAACTGCATGGTGAGGAGACAGAGCCTTTCCATTCATGAGCAGCTGTTCTAAGAAATCCACTCGAATTGATTTAAACTCATATTGCTGATCATATCCCCCCCCCCCCAAAAAAAAAGAAAAGAGAAAAAAGAAGAAAAACAGATCAGAAATAGCAGCAACATACCATCAATAACGACTTCTTGATAGCAGTAACACAGTTAAAGCAAACAATCTATTCAAGAGAATGGTTTGCCTATGACAAGATTTCTGATATAGTAGTGTTAAACCATGTTGAAGGTATGTAAAAAGAAAGTACCTTTCCCTTCCAAGTGAGATTAATGAATCGATAACAAGGTTCCAATAGTGTTAGTTGATCGTTCTCTTTGATCTGAGACCGAAATGACCATAAGAATATGTCCCAGTCTAACTTAAGACAGTAAACTAATAGATAAGGATGAATCTTACAGCATCATTGTGTATTCCATAAACAGAGAGAACAAAGCATGTCTGATTTGAGTCACATAACAAGTAGTACCTGCATAAACAGAAAGAAAATATGGTTCAAAAGACATTCCAAATAGGACATACTTGCTCACATAGAGGCCAACCACATCCATCAATAATTGTAATACAGAATTACAAAACTCAGTAGCCTCTGCCTCTCAATTCTGAATAATCAAAAGAGAAGAATTCAATTGCGGATCACAACTCAGGAGAATTCAGATGGACTTAGAGTTTGGTCATCATTCGATGCTCAACAATAATATATCCAGAAATATAAATAAACAACTAAAATATGACAAAGGTGCAGCCTAAATACACAAGATCCTACTGAAGAACAATTTCCAATAAAGAAAACACTAAATCATATTAGCATAATGGCAGCAACCATGGGAAACAATTGGTAAGAAGTTCAAACAAGGGAATGATGATATAAAGTAGGAGGAGCTTACAAAGGGGCAACACCGTCATGTTTCACATAATACAGCACTTTCCCCAGAACTGCTACTGTTTTATTCAAACCCTCCGAAAGCAAATCTACAGTTGCTCTTTTGTATGAAGAATTCACTTCAGAGAAAAAAGAAAATGCAAAAATCAGTAATATATTTTATCAAAGCTTACTCTATATAGCATCTACAAGCAACATTACTAGTAACAGTAAGAGAGGAATGACCATGGTAAATCCATTTGCCTACCATTAACAGTCGCCAAAGATGAAGCTAAAGACGCAAGTCTTTTAGCTCTAGTTTGCCCCTGGAAAGAAAAATACAACAAAGTAGTATAAAGATCACGGCACCTAGCCATAGCATACAGAATGATCTATTAGAACTTGTCAATTAGAAGTACCAAATAAGAAAAGTAGCTCAATAGATGCAAAGGGAAAACAAAAGAATGCTACTACATACAGATTAAGGTGGTTTACAGGCACTGGCAAATCAAGATGATAGCACCTGACTGCAGAAGCCTCACTAGATGCCAATGCTAGTTAACTTCCACGACACATGTAATAACGTAGAGTGCAGTCAACTGAACGAACCTGATGGACATTATAACTAATTGTCCCACACAGAAGAAATAAATGCATTACCCTTAACAAACTCTCTAACTTGTCAAGAAGATAGACCATCTTCTCAACTTCCTGACTAGCATTTAGGCCAGGATCCATCAAAGCGGCAGCTTCAAACCCACTAAGGGCCCTCTCATAGTTTTCAAGATATTTGTTCACCTTCAAAAAACGAAGAAAAAACTGACATACATGACATGAACATTCTAATCAAAAGTTAGTCAAACGTAGCAATATAAGACAAAAAGTAAATAATGAGAACAGTATAGCATATGAAAAACATTGAACTTTGACCTCTAAAATCGTAATTAATAACTAAACATGCTATATAACCACCCAGTAAGAAATCAAATCTTCTTCATGTTCAGACCCACATTATCTCTCATGCTCAATCCTTCAAGAAATTCCACTAGCTCATACTGCTTAAGCTTTTTAATTATAATATCAGAATTCTTGACTTTTTCTATGCCATAAAGAAGTAATCACACATAGATGTATCACATCTAAAGGGCGTACCCAGTGCCAAAGCTCCCACATTGTGGGCTCTGGGGAAGGGAATCAATTTTTTTTTTTTAATCTATTCATATTTCTCCTCTACATGAGCTGACTTCAACTATTGCCCCTTTCTCAAAAATACTGAGACCTAATACTAAAATTAATTTCATTTACGTATGATATACCCATTACAGACACATACCAGAGCCTTGCCGATTACAGTACATATACACTGTCCCATAAGTGAAAATGTCACCCAAACACACATATTAAGAGAAAGGCATTAAATGCTTTGTCTTTGGTTACCAAAATCCATTTTCTTCCAAAAGTACCCCTAAATCAAGTTGGTACATCTACTTTTTACAAGTAAAATAGTAAACTCATTTGTTCATCATGTTAACCTAGTAAATATGGACACTTATTTTGGGGAAAAAATGAAAAAATCGTCACTCATCATGGGGCAGAGGGAGTACCCAGATCATTCCTTCAGTTTCAAGCACTCTGTATCCTTAAAACAGCAGAAGATACATAGAAGCTAACAGCAAATGGGCATGACTTGGTACAAGTTTAGCTCTTAGTATTGGATTATTACTCCAATAATAAGCATTACAATTCTGAATAGGTTTGATTTACCTTTGATCGTTAATATGACCACGAAAATGGCCTAATGTGTTAGGTCTAGAAATTTTGGACTACCTAATCAGTGACATGGATGCCAGATTGCATATGTTGACAGATGGTTGAGAACGCTTCAACTTTTAAATTACATAATTAGACATCATTAAAATTTTAAAAAAATATATATGTACATACACCGATAGTAAGATAGATCAGAAACTTACGGTAGTACAGTTGAAATATAGATCTGGATTAGAACGCATTCTTTCATCTTTCTCCTGAAAGAAAATCAAATGTGAGAACAAGTTCCACACTTTTGAACAGAATCCTTCAGCTGTAAGTCAATGTAGCTAGAAATATGAGGAATATTCCAAAGAACCGAATGCTGCAAAGTAGGGTACGAAGTGCCCTACATGCTATCAACAACAAGCTTACTACAACCTGCAAAAAATTAGAAGTTAGAGCTATGACTCTGAGCTTACAGCGTTTTGGTATGCCTTTAGGGACTGCAAAAGTTTGTTATGATCCCATGCTCCAGTAACGAAAAAACTAGTAAGGCATGCATTTCCTAGATTGTCTGCAGATAACAAGCCATGCAATCAACGGGGGGAAAATTGTAAAATAAGAGCTTTAGCTGAGTTTCTCCAGTAAAAGTGCAAGCAGAAAATCACATTAACTGGATCAATAGAAAAAGCAGCAGGAATTAATTGTGTTTTTAATACATTCGCAAGCATCTAAGAAAAGGAAACCTTCTATAAGACAGATTGATTAAAAGGATTTCCAAGAAGCGTATTAGCTAGAACAATACCAGATGCACAATATGGCATGATAAAGTCCATTAACATAATCTAAAAATCAGGAAATGTTGAATTAAAGCTTACACCACGAGTTCCCATGCTTCACATCCAATGTGATAGCCTCCTTAGCATGTCGAATGCTTTCCTCAATAATTTCTGCCTGATTTTCAGCACCTAAATAGAGGATGTGGACGTGGATGAGTTTTCATTGTGGTATACATCCCATGGAGCATAAAGGGAAATTAAGAATAAAGAAACCCTTGCCTTGAGCCATTTTTCTTTCAAGCATGGACAATTGACTAAGAATCTTCTTGTTTGGCTCCTGCACTTGAAAAAAGTTGAAAACCAATAAGTAATTAATGTAAACAACATAACAAACCAAGCACGAGAATCCCATCATCAATCCAATCACTTTAACCTCCATATTAGAAACAAAAACTCAACCAAATATAACCTTGTTTAATGCAAGAGTAAAACAATTTTTTGCTGAAGACAAATCTCCCTTCTTCCATATGCAGTTACCTAAGCACAGCCAAGCATCTGCAAGAGATGGGTTCAACTTAACCTGAAGAATGCAACTGTTATTTCCAAAACTTCAAAATTCAATATGAATATAGCATACAACAACAAATTGAGCCTTGATTCCAAATTTTGGAGTCGGCCAATATAGCATATTCAAACAATATCGGAAACTAAAACAATATTGAGGTCATACAGCTTTCGAGAGATGAACTTCAGCCTCTTTCCTATAGTCTGGATACACATCCAATATCTTTCCTTGCAAAAATTCATAAGTTGCACGCCATGCAGGTGATTTCCTTTGCTCTGCACAGGATATAAGATTTATCAATTGAAACAAATTCAAATAGCTTCAAGAAATGAGGCTATCACTATCTTTTATAATTGGGGCTGAAAATGAGCAGAACCAAGGAATAGTAGGTTGTTCAAGCCTGCCCCATGCCACAGAATCAGGCTCAAACTCAACTTATTTATCATGTGAGTCGATAAAAGTCGAGCTCATGCCAACCTCGAGTATCTTGCTCAATTTACAATATAAACTTATAGGTAAAAAAAATCAAGTAGAAGGCAAGTAGCTCGCTCAATTTATTTAATTTATGGAGCTCAAATTCAGCACCTTCAATAGTACAAGCCAAATTGGCTACTCTGATCATTTTTACAGCCCTAATTACCATCAATTTGTGCAAGAGATAATAATTTATTATTGATCCACTCAAGCATTCGCTAAAATTTAAACCCAGCCCAACAAAACCCAAAAAGAAATGTGCCAAAATGCATGAAGAGAGCAATTGCTACTTGCTAGTTTTAAAAAAGCCGGAAGCAGAACGCCCTAAAACCCTTCGACGATACAAGATAATAATAGCTAGTCCAGAAAAAAAATTGTCTGCATAACAGACAACAAACGGATTATTCCAAAAGGCATTGAGAGAGAGAATACCGAAAGGGATGGAATCGAGAATCTGAAGAGCAAGACGGACTTGGATATCGAGTTTGGAGATTTTGTCATCTGGGTTCGCCGGAAAATAAGTGTCTCGCAAATTGTAAAGATCGTCGACAGCTCTTGTTGCTTTCTCCATTAAATCCCCATCGCCAACCTCGGTACCTTCTCTGGATGTGTTCATCGCTGCTCAGAGTGAGTAACGACGTCGACCGGAAATGCAAATCCAACAGTGCCAAAATTTGAAACCTTTTTTTGGGCCATGGTGTAGACTTTCTAAATTAGAATCCGGGCCAAACCATTGTCGAAAAAGACTCGCAACCCGACTGATAAAAGCGGAAGAGTGTTTTTTTTTTTTTTTTTTTTTTTTTTTTTGTTATCTTTCAATATTCTGAATAAATTAATCTAATTTAAATATTATAAAATTTAATTTAAGATTGATTCCTATTCCAATATCACGAGCATATAATTTGAACAATCTTTTTAATAAAATTTTTACTCTATCATTAAACACAAAATGTTAATAGTGGAAGGGTTTGTTTACCATGGGAAAGAATATTAAATCCATCGGAGTTGATGTACCATTAAACCATCAACTCAATGATTATGGACCATTCAACCATCGCATCCCATGAGTAATCATGGTTATGAGATGACTTGGTCCGGCAGTCTATGTAATGAAAATGGAAAATAAAATCGGAAATGTATACAAAATGGAATGAGAAAATGTCTTAATAGTCATAATCCTTCTCCTCTAATCTCTTAATTTAAAGATCTAAATTTAAATCTCTGTATAATAAAAAAATTAAAAAAAATAATAATTTATGAGAATAAACAAAAATGTTAATAAATATGTAAATATGAAAATTATAAAAAAAATTAAAAAAATATTAATTATTTTATAAAAATAATAAAATAGTCATCTTGTATAATAAAAATTTAAAATAATCAAATATGTGATCATTAATAAGACAAATAAAATAAAATAAAAGTTAAAATTAAATAAGCAAATTTGAAAAAATATATAAATATAAAAAATATAAGGATTTTTGCATAAACAATAATTAATTTAGTTTATTGAACCATTTTAGAAATGAGAAACATTTCGAAAACGTTTTTAAAATGGGAACTAGGAAGTTTCTGTGCATCAAAGCTGGCGGTCACTAATTTATAATGGAATAACAATAGGTATAATAGAAAAGGAATTAGTTGCCCAATTCTTAAATTTTGTATCAAATTCACAATTAAGTTCTAAGATTTCAAACTGCAACAACTAAATATTTAAATTTTAAAAGTGCAATAATTTAATCTTTTGATACTAAGTTGGCCATTAAATACTTAGTTAGAAATGACGTGATATATGAGATGAGATGACATTTTCTAATTTGGCATGACCACTAGACCAAGCGCTATCATGCAGATGGCACGTCAACAAAATCAAACATCAATCATACAAAGTAGGTGGAGTGTTGATGTTGCACCACCATCAGCATTTTTGTCTAACTATTATGCCAGATCAGATTTTGGATAGATAAAGATTAGAGAGAGAGTGGATAGAGAGAGAAATGGAGTTTCAAAGAGAGAGAGAGAGAGAGAGGGAGAGAGGCTATTGGGTTTCGCCAAAGGTGATTAAGACTACCGAAGAAAATAATGCATTTGGAAATCGCTCGGATAGTGGGAGAGAGAGAGAGAATGATATTTGGTCATGAGTTTTGGTCAATGAAATCAAACAGAAGTGGCAAAGAAAGCTCTCAGTGTAATCAAAGAAGTAAAATCAATCGATGATGCCAAACAAAAAGATCGAGTTCAGGTGACCTGTAAATCAACGAGAGAGGGTGAGAGATAGATGGAGTCTAAGAGAAAGGGAGAGCGTGTGTGTGTGTGAGAGAGAGAGAGAAAGAGAGAGAGAGAGTTTTAGAGAAAGAGAGAGAGACTAAGTTTTAGAGAGAGGTTCCAGAAATCCATAAATTTTATCTCTTATCTGCAATCTTCTTCTTCATCAAATTCGGCAACCACTTGTGTTAAATTTCATATTCTTAAGCACTGTTTTGCTTTGAAACCAAGAAATGCAACACCTTTTTCATCTCTAATTTGTTGTCCGCCATTGATGAGAAGTTAAAAGCTTCAAATCATGACCAAAGATCTTTCTTTTATCTATATTTTATCTCAGAAAAGTTTTTTGTTCATCATTAAGATAAATTATAGTGCCAATTTAATTTTGACGTAATAGTAGAGTTACTTCTTTAATGATCTCGAGATCACGTGTTTAAGGCGTGAAAACAGTCTATTTGCAAAAATATAAAGCGAAAGTTGCGTACATATATACCCATCATCCCCTACCTCGCACTAAGTCAAGGAACACTTTGTGTACTGGGTGACACTTTTTTTTTTTTAAGAGTTTGAGCTTTCTATCATCTTTACATTCTAGTTGTCTACCATTAATGAAAAACTTGAAAGCTTTTTTTTTTTTTTTAAGATTGAGTCTTAATTCAAGTTCCCAATGACCTTTAAACATAATTTTGAAACTACAAGATGAATTTTAACACACCCAATTTAATGAAATTCTTCTTTTGCAACTTCAATCGCGAGGCCAACGGCGTGAAAGATGAAAATTCAGGTGTGCAGACTTATATTGGTACTCGCAATCAATCTATTTTCACTTATGTACCATTTTTGAACCGTCATAACTTCATTTCGAGTTGGAATATAAAAGGAATTGAAGTTTTTCTAAAAATCAAAAATGGAGGACCAAGTTCTAAATCATCTCCACTCTCTCTTTCTTCGAACAAAGTTCTTTCTATTTATTTGAACATTGTTCAATTCATCATTGCCTTCAGTAGCCTCAACTTCACTATCTCGAATTACCATCAATATTGATTTTGATTTTGAAAAGCATCATCTTCTTCTGTCGTCGTCATCTTCATCACCTTTTGAAACTCTTTAGCCATCCAGTTTTTCATCACCTTCATCTTCATCACCTAGTCCATTCTCTCTTTGAAACTCTATTCCTCTCTCTATCGACTCTCTCTCTAATCTCTCTCTATCCAAAATCTAATGTGGCATGATAGTCAAACCAAATGCTAACATGACAGTACCATGTCAGCACTTCACCTATGTGGTATGAGTGATGTTTGATTGTGCTTATGTGTCACCTGTCACATCAGTGTTTTAATCGAGTTGTCATGCCAAATCAAAAAATGCCAGTACATCTCATACCCCATGTCATTTTTCAGCTCTACCTTTAGTGGCCAACTTGGTATGGAGAAACTAAATTATTTCATTTTTTAAAGTTTAAGCATTTAACCAATGTATTTTAAAATCCAAAGATCTAATTATGAATTTGGTACAAAATTCAAAAATTGAGCAAGTAATCTCCTCGTAGTAAAAAATCCTAAAATAGAAACTTCACATACAATGAAGTTATTAATGCTTTGTTAATTCTAAATTATGCCCCCAATAAATTTTGAATAAGTTTATTTCATTATAAACACAATTTTAACATATATACAACTTTAATGGCTAAATTTAAATCTATTTGCCTTTCATAACAATTAATTGCTTTCTCCACAATATATTTCATTCCCTCAACTCACATGTAACAGGGGCACACCTAGCAGTGAAGTGCAGATGAGAAAACTTGTATCTCTTAAACCTTATTTCATGTTACTGATGGAGTACAGAAGTTATATAAAATACCAAGGATAAACTAATTATAACAGTGACATAGCTTGATTTGTGATTCAACAAGTGGGATAGAAATTCCAGAATAATTGCAAAAGCATTTTTATTTGTATATTTGTTATACTTATTTTTTCTGAGAATTTGCAAATGTAATTGAAGATAGAGCCTTTGAATCAGTCTATCTCCTTAGTTGAAAATATTTAAACAATTTGCGTCTTTTCTATTTTCAAATCCCTTCCTCTTCCTCAGAAAGTTGCTCTCCCAATTTTGAGAAAGCAAGCAATAAGAGAGTAGAGTTTTGCTTGAGAAAGCAAGCAATGAGGGAGTAGAGTTTTGCTTGTGATAATTGCCAAGAGTCCATGGTTCTTTTTCATTGAATAACTCCCTGCATTTATATGTCTCTCTCTCTCTCTCTCTCTCTCTCTCTCTCTCTCTCTCTCTCTCTCTCTCTCTTGATTAACTCTTAAATGTGAGTTTGAGGTATGTATCTCTCATTCTTGATAATCTTAGATTTGAGTTCAATATTATTAATTCAATCTAATTTCTTTACATAATTCACGCATCTTTCTGTTTTGATTAAATCTTATATTTTAATTCAATATTAGTGATTTAATCTATTTTTTTCAGTGAACTAATCTAATTTCTTTTAAATCTCTAATTTTATTAAATTGAGTTTGGATTACTAATTTGATCAATTTTATAGTTCAAATTTAATTTTAACCAATGTCTTATTTTGTAATGGTTAGGTACGACAATTTTCCCATCAACTATCTACTAGGATTTTTGAGTAAATTCTCTTATGTATGAATTAGTTTATGTCTAAGTTCAATTGGTATTGCATTAGGTCTGGCTTCTAATAAGCCTTCTCCTTCCAACAATTCAAGAATATGCTTTCTTTTAGCATAAGGAGATCTCTTTCATGGACCTTGCAACTTCAAGTTTGAGAAAGTATTTTTGAAGTCCCGAGGTCTTTCAACTTGCATGCAAAGCTTAGAACCTTCTTCATCAGCTATGGCTAATAGTTGACTGACTTGAACCGATAATAATGCATCGACATACATCAAGAAAGCAATGAATTCACCATACGACCTTCATCTCTTTTGGAAGTCTCATAATTCCTCTCTCATTGTCTCTATCGTTTTGTCTTATGTTGATAAGATTGTCATAATAAAAGACTTGTAGGCCGGTGACTCTTAAGAATAATCAAGATTTGAGCGTGAATTTTACCGTAACGGTGAAGTTGCTCATTCGGTGATCTTGGGATCACGAGTTCGATGAGTAAAAAGAGTCTCTTTACAAAGATGGGAAAGACTATGTACATATACACCTATCATCCCCCTATCCCGTACTAAGTCGAAGAATACTTTGTATACCGTGTGAGACCTTTTGTATAAAGGATACACAATGCAAGTCACATTAGCTAAATTACCTTTGAATGTGGGATGATAATCACTTCAGTCCCTCATCACTTCAGTCCTTTTGTTGGGAGTTTTATTTACTATGAATTGAAACTTTTGATCAAAAAATGATTATTTAAATTGTTGATACTCTTTGTTTGAATTGCACCAAAAAATTGATTTTTTTAATATAAACTATTGATATTCAGTAATCATGTTTGATTCAATTAAATTCAGTTTAAATCTGATTAGACTAATAAGGGGCAAAACTCCTTCAAAACCTGCTTTTGCAACATCAAAACATTGATTTTCCTTTTAATTTACTCTTTTTAAAACCTTGTATTCCTTTAATATTTCTTTGTTGGGAAAAAAATTGTTTGTTTAAATTGTTTATACCTTTTTGTTTGAGTTGCATCAAAAATTAATTTTGAGTTATTTAAAAATCTGGGCTTACGGATTGAATTACTCATACTTCTTTGTGTTTTTAGATTTTGGTTGCATTATTAGGACAATGCAACCCCTATGGACTTTACTCTTCTACAAAGTATAAACCCTCTTTTTTTTTTTTTTTATTTGGCTGCATTTCTTGATGTTTACATGTGGCATTTGGATTATAATTTCTAATTTTCAAATTAAATATTGATATGTTTATTAACTTTTTTCTTGTTGCCTCCTTAATTTGCTAACACTATGTTAACTGGATATTGTTGGTACTTATTTGATATAAACCATTATCAATCCATAAAATCATATAACCCTAGATCTACATGTCAAACCATTAAAAAATTACAAATAACCAAATATAGCTAATGAAAGAAAGCATACCTGAATTCATACTTTCCAGATCACCTTTGATGATTTCCATTGGATGTTATTACAAGCCAATCCTAAGTTGGAAGTAATTTTCTAGATCTTTGTGTTCTCCCTAAAGAAATCCTCTAACTGATGAAGTGTTAGGGATGGTAGATATACTAGATCTGGAGAACATAACCCATATTTAAAGATAAATGTGTTATCTTTTGATATCTCTATCTGAATCTATCACTCAAATAGGGATTATCCCGTAGATTTTTGCATAGATAGGAACCACATCCTATTAGATACTTTAGAATCCAAAATTAACTAAAACTTTAATAGATCACTTTCTCACTTTTTCTTGGATTCATCATGACAATCTAAATATATAATTATTTTATATATTAGTCTAATGTTGGATTGAATGATCCAATAATCTCCTACTTGGACTATATATATATCTTTATAATTATGCATAACTGAAATGAGCTCAACTTTACTGTTAATACTGAAATATATTTGTAACCAATTCCATCCATTAGTTATATCAACAAAGGATCAAAGAGATCTTTGTCACATTTATCGTAATTCAACCCAATAATGGTCATGACATGGATCATGATATGGATGTGCAGCATGAAAATTGCATGCAATATGATCTATAACAAATCTATTTTCAACTAATCCTCCCTGAACCATAATGAGATCAATTGTACTTAGTATCAGAGTGTGATTCAAAAAACTTAATCTTTATTTCCACAGAAAATAATCTCAAAATATTTTAAACTGAAATAATCGAAAATATCTACATCAGATGAGTATCTAGAATCACAAACTCCTACTAAAACTGAATATCCTAAAATCATATGATACCCATACATATAGTATACACATGAACCTTTTAGGTGACAATTTCTTAATAAGCAAATCTATAATTATGGAGTTTAAACCAATATACTCTATAGACAACTGTCCACTCTGATTTCTTTTCTTAAATGGAATATAAGACTGCCGAGTTATTATCATAAGATAACGTGAGTGATACCATCCATTATATATAGCCCCATAACAAAATTTGTAGTCATATTCCGTAGGTGGATGCCTCATAACATGCTAACCCAATACTATTATGGCATCCAATAAAATCAGAGTCAGTATATTGAATAATCTCAACTTGATCTGACTTTCAACATGTGAGCATATATCATTTTTGTTCTCTATAATTACCATAAGACCTATTTGGCTGTCTTCCAATGGTTTACTTCTAAGACACTTAAGTACTTGTCCAGCATTTTCGTAATATATGTAATATCCAAACGCGTACCAACCTAAGTATACATCGAACTCTATACCACTAATGCATAAGAAATCTTATGTATTTCCTTTGGTTTAAGATCATTTTTGAGGTACTGATTGAGATTAAATTTGTCTCCCTTAGTTATAGGAGTATCTCCTAATTTGTAATTTTGAATGTTATATTTTTTGAGAATCCTTTTGACATATAAAACAAAAAAAGTACCTACTCCCACAAAACTTATGGTATACAAAATTATCAACCGAATTCATCTAAAAATCTAATAAGATAATGACTTGGTGAAATGTAAAACACTATTATCGGGATGCTTGCTTAACCCTTGCTGATCCAAGATGCCTAACTCTCGCGGATCTCCTTAATGGTATAGGTTCTGGAGGTAGTAGAATTTGTTCTTCTAGAAAGGGGGTACTCTAATATTATGTTGATCTGTTTCTCTCCGTGCAAACTAACATGCCCAAAGAACCGGACATTTCCCAACTCAACCTAACCTTGTTTGCAAGATCATAAAATTTATATCTCTTAAATCTTTCAGAGTACTATCTAAAATAGCAATTCACCATCTTGACATTCAGTTTCCTTTCATTATGCCAAAAATGTCTAATTTTAGCTAGACAACCCCAAACATGCAAATGCTTATACTAAGAATTCTCCCAATCCAGAGCTTATAAGGTGTCTCGGTAGTTTCTTTAGTGGACTCTATTGAGGATATATGCTACATTCTTAATTGCTTCTCCCCAAAGTGACTTAGGTAAGGTGAAATGAAAAAACATATTTCTTACCATATCCTGAAAAGTCCTATTTTATCTTTTAGCTACACCATTCATGGTAGGTGGGCCAGGTATATATCATGGGACGATACTACATTTATCTAGGAAGAGAGCAAACAATGTTAAAAGTTATTCATCTGATCTGTTATTTTTATCGTAATACTCTCCACTACGATTAGATCTGGCACTCTTAATCCTTATGCCAAGTTGGTTTTTAACTTTAGACTTATAAACTTTGAACACGTCCAACGATTGAAATTTATCCGTAAGAAAATATATGTAGCCATATCATAAAAAATCTCTATGAACATAATAAATTATCATTGACCATTCAAAAAAACAAAGGGAATAACCTATAGATATCTGTATCAGTTTTAAGATGTTAAAAGTCCTTTTGGCTTCATATCTCCTTTTGTTGGTTTGTTTTCCTTTTATACCTCATATATTTAAATGTAGGGATTCATTAAATAAAGCAATAGTATCGACCAAATATGGATTATCGGATCTTGATAAAAAATTGAAACCAACTAATTTGGACTAAAAAAACAAATTAACTTTTTCATTTTCGAAAAAACAAGTAAAACCTAATCTATCCAACACAGAAATGGAAATCAAATCCTGTCTAAAACACAGAGCAACAAAAGTTTCATTGAGATCTAAATAAAAACCAGTTTTCAACAATAATCTAAATCTCTCTATTGCTTTAACTGGAACTTTAATGTCGTTGCTCATATTGATGTATCTTTCATTATCAATTGGTGATTGACAATTTAGATAACCATACATAAACATACTGATGTGAGTAATAGCAACGGAATCTGACTATCAATTGTGTCCCAATACCAAAATGAAATTAAACTCAAAACAAACCAAACCAAGGATGTTAGCAGTATTCTTATCATATTTCCTTTCCTTTCCTTTCTTAGCCTTAGTGGTTACTTCGCCCTGATACTATTTTGAGATAAAATTTGTCAAGAATGTATCAATTTCAGTTTTTTTATTTTTAACAAATTGTTTCTCAATATCCAAAAGGAAAGATATAGTAGTCATAACAAACTCAGATGTAGTGCTTCTGAATGTTTCTGGGATGACTCGCTTCACTATCATTAAATATATGCAATTCGGTCACTCTTCCACCTTTCCTTCTCCCTCTTTTTCTTAGAGATACTCTTATCCGTAAGTGATGAGAAGGAATCAATCCTTAACACAAGATTTAAGTCCATGACTCTCAAAACTCTAACTAGGTTCTCTTGTTATGATTTGAAATTTGAGTCATTCAACTTAAAAATTAACATGAATTATACATTAATATTACTAGAAGTAGTATGCAAAACTGAACAAAGAATAATAACAATAAAAAATATACTCACAATAATTTAAATTTATTAATTAATAATTCAAATAAAAATAATCCCATTACAAAATATCGATAACTCTATTAATATTTTATTTTTGGACAAAATAATTAATTTATAAGTGGTATCCTAATGCAATAATCAAACTTTGATGATAAATTAACGTATCAAATTATAAACCTTCCTTTGACCCGATTCACAATTTATATGTAAAACTAAATAATCATCACGTTTTTATTACCATAAATGTACACATAATTCTGAGGAACACTGACATTCCTTTGGGTCGTTCAGTACTCACATAAGTTATATATGCATATCCTTTTATATTTTGAAATAAAATAATTTTTACAGGAGTGTTCACTTTAACGAGATGCTGCTTCGATTAAAATATTACAAAAAATATATATAACAATTATTTGAATAAAAAATTATATTCTTAATTGGACATATATGTAATTTTAACCTAATAGATTTAAACTTCAAAATTGATCTAGATCCAATTTTATAATTTGTTTAAACTCCTAAACTTAATGGTCCATTCACTTTAAATTGGATTAGGATTTAGGTCCAATTTTATAATTCAAACATATAAAAAATAACAGACTTTACTTAGTAGGTTTTATTGATCAGACATGCTAAAAAACTTAATCTTACACTAGAAAATTGGGCCTGTGAGGTCCCAATTTTAACATAATAATGGTCTATAATTTTGATCCTAAAAAAAATTATATTATACTAGAAAATTGTGACTTTTCATTTTCTTTAAAGGTAAAATCATAACCTCATTGCCGTCCTCTCACCACCGACTTTCTCTCTCCTTCACCGTCGTCGACTAACAATGGCTTCATCATCTTTTCATCCTCTCACTTGACTACTAAGAAGAAAACCCAACTAGGTTCTCCCTGATCGTTTGGCAAAGACTTTGTGGAAAGCCATCATCGTCGGCAAATATCTTCTCAGCTAAATCTAGACGTATGATTGGTCGGCGAAGTTTAGATCTTGGATTTGATTCTAATCTCGCCTAGATCACTCCCCATCATCTTCTTTTGGATCAAAAGTCTCCTTCTTCCATCTTCTTAATACCTTTTTTTCTTAATAAAAATTGAAGGTTTGGCAAGGACAAGTGTCTAAAATCTTGATTTCTAGAACTATGAGGGGTACACCGCATGTGTGCGCAGTGTGGAGTTTGAAATTTATATGAAATATTTGGATCATGTACCCATTGAAAATAAACATAAAAAATAATTGAACTACTATTATTATTACGAAATGTGTTAAATTTTAAATTTATGGAGAATTATATTAACATAAATTAAAAAGCCTCAGGTAATCTTAACTTTGGTATCAGTTGTGACATATCCAATATCATTATACTAGTTCGTTCAAAAAAATTCAGTTTTTAAAACCTACTTTTTTTTCCTAAGACTTTTTTTCTTTTTTTCTTTTTTTAACCTTCTTGAAAGACTTCAACAACTACCTACTTAAAATGAAAGTCTTCTATAGTTACACCATTCAATTAAAGTTCGTATAGTATATTGAAATGAAAATGCTAATGAGATGGCCCCATTTGGATGAAAAGCCCTACTTGAAACCCCATTTGGGGTTTAAATCCACAACTTTTTCCTTATTCTAGATATACCATTTCTCAAGTACAGAATGAAAAATAAAATAAAAAAACCATAAAATTTCTCATAAATTTTTTTTTTTAAAAAAGGTTAGTATACTAATTAACCATAGCAGAAGAGGTTTGCAAGTCTTATCCAAACGGTATCAAAATATGGTCATTTGACTATATTTTTCGGTATATGTGTTTACTCATTTGCATATTAGTATATAGATGGAAAACTTTTTGGCAAAAAAGTAAGCCTCAAGTAGGAGAAATTTTCTATTAGTTCAGCCACTTTCGTGTGTCAAAAGTTAACCAAGCGACTACAATGACCATGGGATTTCAATGTTAGACTAATTTCAATGTCATTCTACTACCCTGCAGTCCAAGAGAGTACTCACCTCCATTGTCAATTTCCACAAATTGTCTTTAGCAGCATGCAATGCTTCTGAACTTTCACACAATCTTTGTTGATAGTCAATAACTAATTGAGAGAACTCTACATTTCTCACAAGAATGTTATTGGTTTCACCTCTTTGCTAACATGAATCATTTTAGTAATAACCAAGCCATAGACATAGATATGGCAAAGCAACTAAGCAAAAGCAACAATTTGGTCTACCTGATGATTGAATGCTTTCATTAAGCCCTCCAATCACTCACGTGCAAAATTGGCTCCCAAAACAAACTTATCACGTTCACATTGCTGTGATATTATCTCTCTATTGAGCACATAATATATTTGCCCAAAAAATTACAAAAGAAATTTACAATGTGTTGAACATGCATATGAACGCGTGTGATGATGGAGCACTTAACTTCACAGGGAGGGCCAAACTCAGCAAGTCTTTCAAGTTTCAACAAAAATTTACTTGGGATTTAACAACAAATTCAAGACAACAAATCAAGGCTATGAGCTTTAAGATCAGTTAAATCTAACAATACTCACTATTAATGAAAAAAAAAAAAAAAAAAAAACTCAACATAACTTTGTATATAGACAGTAATATGAATTTGGTCACAATAAACTATTTTAACATTACTTACACAATTAAATGTGACAATTTGCATACAAACAACCAATCTAATTCACATGGATAGTGAAAATAGAAAACCAAGTCATACCTGGGGAAAAAAGAGAGAGAGGGAGGATAAAGAAAGATTAAGCTACTATATCTATGCTAACATAAGTACCTTTAAAGGTAATAGAAAATAAAAGAAAAAGAAAAGAAAAGAATGATTGAAGTTAAAATGATTTAATTTATGAAAGTGTCAGGATACTATTAGTAGTTTGCAAAAATATTCCTGAAGAAGTAAAAGAGAATTCATTAAAATTGAAACCAAGCACGGAAGCTTTTTTTTCCCCTTCTTCTAAAATAAGCATAACAAAAAATGATCAATAGAGGATATTAACACTTTACAATCACAAATCATATATATATATACAAATCATATAAATATATATATATAAATTCTGCTAAGTCCTTATCTTAGTTTAGCAAAAAAAAGTACCAAGCAGGTGACCAGGGTTCCTCTGAACAAGGAAAGAAATGATAGAAAGGATCATTCGGCTAATTGAAACATCTTACTGGTCTAAATATGACGTGGTATTGATTTTGCAAACATAATGTCATAACATACTACTTAGAGAATACAAAAATATGACATCAGAAACTAAAAGTATAAAGTACCAAGAATTTCAAATTTTAAATTAAAAAAAAAATTGAAGATACTTACTTAGATTTAGCCAGGTCTTCTAGACTTCTCAAACAGCCAATAGACTATTCTTGAGCCTTTTTTACAGCCTTCTAAAGTTTAATCATTTTGGTATGGTTAAACAGATGTTACATCAGAATAACTAAATTAACTCCAAAATTCTATATAAAATAATACTTGAGAACCTTCAAGAAGCAACAAAAGATCTTTCTTTCCACTATTTGCCACAATGAAGCCATTAGTCATGTTTGCTTGAAAAGCATTGTAAGAATACATTATAGAAGGGAAAACCAAGCTAACAAATGACGAGATGTCCATATAATCCAAAAATATACAAAAAAGAAAAACAAATACAAAGGGAAAACCTGTATATACATGTAAAGTAGTATCTCTGTCAATTTAATAATGTAGATATTCCTTAACCATAGCTTTCAAGACTCCAAGCTATTCTCTATTGTGGGATCCACGTCCATTCCAATTTTCCTTAGTTTTCTAGCTTAAGGTTAGTGCTTGCTGTTATCATGAATTTGAATGCCTCCTTAGCGTGATTAGAATTATAAACATATTTCCTATAACACCCCATAAGTTTTCACCTTTCATACCACCAAGGGATGGATGTTTCCCATACACTAATAGATGTATATGAATACAGGCTTTCGCTCTGCCATGCTATCAATATCAACAAAAATATCTACCCACTTCTATAATCATGTGGTAAAGTGACAACATGAGAGATACAGTTACAGTAACTATAACAACTACAAGTATTCATATCGAAACATAAAAGATAATTACATGTGTTTATCCATCAAAAGAATTCCACTGATTCATTAAGATTGAGGAGAAATTTATATTAGCATACGAGTTTAGAAGACTTGCCTCACTCAAGCAATTCACAGTTAACATTGCTATAATAAAAAGCAATTAGTGGGGCTTCTTTTTACCTATAATGAAGTGTAAAAGCAATAAAAGCAATATAAGAAGGGTAAAGAAACAACCCGAAGGGGGCTCTTCACATGAAAAGGAGGAGCGAAGTTTGACTTCCTCTTCATATAACCTTTTGTACATAGCAACCTGAGAACAGAATTGCTACAAAAATAATTATGATATTAAATATGTTTATTTTCCCAATAACTTGCATGATAGGGTTGGCTCTGTATATATCTGAAGAGAGGAGAGAGGATATGGAGGGTAAGGAATGAAGAGTAAAAACTCTGAACCATTAACAAAATAAATATTTATTTTTCCTTAAATACTATGTTAATTTCAAAATCATAAAACAACAAACACTAATATTATTTGCCTTCTCTATCTCTCCCAGAAGCTACAAATTCTTTTAAGCATTATTCACGTACATAGCCATATGGTGATTTAATCATATGGCCCTACATTAGTTAGCAAAGGTCCAACTAAACATCTAGACTTGAATAAAACTAATTCTCTATATCATTGATTTCCCCTTACTTTCCACGAATCGAGCTATGTGATCAATTTTTTTTGCTAATAAGAATATGCCAACACCAAATGTATAGTATGTGGCAAAGTTAGGAGCTAGTTCTTTCTTTTTATCCCTGCCACATAGAAATTCAAAATGTTCAAGTAAGAATTGTGATATTAATTGACTTCAATAGCCTTCACACAAAGGGTGCACAAGTGTTGTTCACACAAGCACATGTTAAGTATTCAATTGTAGCATACCTGAAATAGGTCTCCTCACAAACTTTAAAAGAACATGGCTCAATTGCTGGCCAACTATTAAGCATGTTCTTGTTTGCTGGGGAAAAATATACTTGCAAGCTAGCAATTGGTCTTTGCAGAACCATCTTAGAAGACACTGAGATGTAATTAATACAATAAGTAGGAGCGCTAATTGGAGCATGATGAATGAACTGACACAACATCGATTAGTTAATGCCAATAAGAGAACCTAAGAATGATATTTGACAGTAAAGAATAGTATCTAAAAAAGAAGTAAAAATTTGTGAGTAATCCATGGGAATATTACTTTAGCTGTAAAAGAGGAGTGTTTTTGGGAATATAGGTTTATGGATAGACATTGTTAGGAGATTTTCCTTTTGGGTTCTATGTTTCAGAAATAGAAACACAAACTTATCGAAGCCAAATCAAATTTGCAAAGAGAGAGAGAGAGAGAGAGGGGAGAAAACCTCAAAGAAGTTGCCTCGGAGAAAATCAAGAAGGAGATTGTGACGAACAAGAAACAAAAATGCTATCTTGGAGGACCTTCAAAGTCTTGAACTAAAGAGTGAGATCTACGTGATAGAGAAGGCACAATCGACGAACCTCCCAAAGTCTCTTAAGCATTATGAAGTCTGTAAAGCACATAAACATATAGACCAACAAAGATTCCCTAGAGAGAGAGAGAGAGAGAGATGAAGAAGTGCTCAATTGTGAGTACAAATAGAACAATGCAATAACATAACAATATGGGCCACAAAAAACATGAACATCAAAGAGAGAGATGAAGGTCATAATAAATGCCATGATGAATTCCTTTGTCGAGGAATACCTGAAACAATTGAACATTGAAAACAACAATCAACTCCCCATTACTCCCTACTAATACAAAAAGGATTCTGTATACATGTATCTAGAAGACAATAAGATGGGCAAGAAATAAAGAGACTGCTTCTCATATTCATCATTTTGCAGATAACTTTGACTAAGAACATGACAGAACTACAATTGCTAAAAGGTGGATCTGGATGAGTGAACATTTAATATTAAAAAACTTCTCCAAGTTGGAAGATGCAAAGAAATTCTGCAAGGCTCATAGCTCAAGATCATCCATCAGATGGCAGCAAATTGAGTATGCTTCTAGGTTAATGAAATTGGAGCATGAAAGTACTGAAAGTCACATGATAGAAGACCTACATCATTAATGATAATTTATATAGGAAACTTAATTAATGCAGAGGCCAGGTGTCATCACATTATCTTCTCTTAAATTTGGACAGGACAAAATATATAGAAGTAGAGAAAAATAATGTGACGAAGGAAAGTGGTGTGTTGTCAAACAACCAAAAATAAAATACCTATCTCACAAAATACTAGTATAGAGTGAATAGAGTCATCTCCACATGGACCGATGGATTTATTTCTTTTAAGAAAATAAAAATAAAAATAAAAAATTGGGGGTTTGAAAAAATTAACTAAATTAATTAAAATAAAGAACTCGAAAAATAAAAATAAAAACTAATAGAAAATAAATTGTTTTCTAGACAAAGGAATTATATCTACATTGATTTCATATGATTGATCATCAATCTATTTAAAGATTTTAACACCCATAAATGAATTGGTTATAACTATCGACAAACGACCAATAACTAATCTCTCTTTATTTTGTCAAAAATTAAGAGAATCTTGTTAATTATTTCCCTAATCGAGAGTCAACCCTAGAAAAACTCTTAGGATTGAAAATCTCAACAGTATTAAGATTTAGAGAGATTCAATTCTAATTAACAAACACACAGCGAGTTTATTTAAATTAGATTATTTAATTCCATGATATGAATATCATTCTCATGACACGAATGTCATTAACCACTTTATTAAAACTAATAAACAATTACGGATTTGTAATTTTAATTAGTTGTAGATTATTCTAGAACTATTAAACATTGACCACTATTTAACAAACCCTAGAAAATCATGATCCATAAAGTGCATGAATCAAATAAATACCAATGAGATATTATTTTAATAAACCCAATTAAATCTCACAATCATTGAAAATCAACATTTCAATAACTGTTCAACTAAAAAAATAAATTAGAACGAAAACATTGGAAAAAAACTGACAAAAGTTTTATTGAAATAAAATAAAGTGCTACAATGCTTGGAATAAAGAAAAAGAGCCGTAGCCTTGCGTGAATGAAGAAGAACAAAGTGCCTCCTACTGCTGCTGTCCAAGAGAAAAAAATAATAATAAAACCTAAAAAAAAACTCTAGAATTGCTTGCTGGACGTGGGGTGCTGCCCCCTTGGGGTGGCTCTACTCTTCTCTCCATTAATTGCACAATGAAGCACTCTATAAATAGGAGTAGTAACCATATTTTCAAGAAGAAAAATTTCTTAAAAGATAAAAGTTTTTGAAAGTTAAATTTATAAAATTTATCCTTAAATATTATGAATAAATCAATGAATTTTGAAAATCTTTAAAAATACCAATTTTGACTCATTTTCCTTCCTTTTACTTCAAAAGTTTTTTTCATCATTCCTATTATATCAATGATCACAAAACACAATAATTAGTGTAATATTTATTCAAAAATAAAACAAAATAAACTATAATTATTACACCAATTTATACCCTATCAAATTCCCCTACACCTAGATAATGGTTGTCCTCAAACATTCCTAACTCAAATAAAACTAAAATCACTGAAGTCAACCTTTTTATTTCTTTCGAACTACTAAGCCAACATGTGTCATAAAAATTGAACAAAAAAAATAATCAAAACAACAAATATTTCACAGTATTTCATACAAGAACAACCATTATAAATCTCAATAGTTCCTAATGAAATCAAAACTACAAGATTCAATAATTCTCTCCAAGGATTCACTCAAATTCACTCAAAAAAGGGTAAAAAATATATCAATAACACTCAAATCAACACATTGGAATTAGCATTACCATATTTTTGCAAATATATCAAATCTCTACCACTTTATAATTTGAATTTCATACACAAATCAAAAAGTCTTTCATTTGGTTGTAATGTGGTTAAAGTTAGGGGTAGGATAAAATGGTATATCAAGGGTTTAAATTGTACCAAAGAGAATATGCAACTAATCATATAATTTTTTCTACAATAACACATTTGCCCCCCACAAATAGCATACCAAAAATACATGATCTCGCTATCCACATGTGTTTAACATAGCTAACAATCAAAAGCATATAAAAATATCATACTTTTTCTCTACGATCCATGATTGAAATGAAATTCTCAAATATGTAGCATTTTTTTCTTTTCTTTTTTCCTTCTTTTTTTTATTTTTTTTTTCGCTGTTGCTTTTTTTTTTTTGTTTGGTTCTCTCCCCTTTTTTATGAAGAATATCTCAGCACCAAAATGAACAAAATCAAACTTTTTCCTTCCTTTTTCATATGTAGCAAATATCATCATCAAATCTCTAATCAATACATATCTTATGAGACAATCATATAACTAATATCATGCAATTAACTACATATATCCTTGGTACAAGGGTTAAAAAGTAAGTCAAAAATAATGTTACAGTGTTGTACTGAAGGGTTTTGAAAAAAGAAAGCGTCTCAAACTCAAATTAGTTCACTAAGAGGATTATAAATCAAGGTAGGGATTTTTAACGCAAGCTAAAGGGGGTAAATTCTAAGTGCCTTTATCATTTCAATGCATGAAAGTCTAGATATAATCTCGAAATGTATAACAATGCAAGTTCTAGAACGTTCAATCCAAGTGTGATAATCACTCATTAAAAAAGAAAATTCCGAATACAATGAATGAATTTGCACACTTTAAACTCAAAACCTCACTTTTAAATAAGTTTTGTATCAAATCTTGCATGCTTATCATTCAAAAAAAAACTATTAAAGACATGAATAGTCATTATAAACACAAAAACCATTGATACGAATTATTTTTTTTTATAGATTTCTAGCCAACTAAATAACACACATCAATTTAGAAATTTTAAAATTTTTTTATTTTTTTCTCTTTTTTTTTTGTTTTTTTAATTAAATAAAATAAAATAAAACTTAACCTTTTTTTTTAAAAAAAAAAACAAACTACAAAAAACAAAAACATGAAATATCCCCCACACCTAAATCATATATTGTCCCCAACATATGCCAAATAAAAGAGAAAAAATAAAAATAAATACTATCGTATCAAATAAAAGCAAAAATAAAAAGATAAAGTGAGAACAAGACTTCCCTAGGGTGGAGTAATGAATGAAGATCCAACAAGTCTTGAAGAAAAAAATCATAGTGGTAGCAATGGACCCCTTTTTAGGGCGTTGGTACATCCTAACTCATGTATAATTCTGGTCACTTAAGAGGATTAGCAAAACTGGACAGCAATAAATGTTTGTTAAGGCGTGAGCACACCTTAATGATAGAGTATTTCTAGTCATCAAATTTTTCAGTCTTTATTCACCTAAAAAAATTAAAATCAAATTTAAATCAAATCAAATAAATATAAAATAAAAATTATATAAAAAAATATTGGGTTGCCTCCCAACAAACGTTTTTGTTTAATGTCTTTGGCTCGACATTGTTTCCTTGTTTCAACCTTGTTCAAAAACCGGTTTGGTCCATTTAGATTTTAACTTACCTGGCATGAATTTCGATTTTGAATTAAAATGAAAGATTTTATGGTCTATCATGAATTATTTCTGGTGTGGGAGTTTGTCATCGAGAAATTTGTCCCATTGTACAACTTTATCTGTTACATTTTTCTTAAATATAAAATTAAATTCATCTTACACAAAATTATCATGAATAATGAAATCCACCGTGTTATCATGAAAAATAGACTTAAAATCATTTGGATACTTCATGACGTCAAAAATATTAAAAGTAATAATTTTACTATCAAAATCAAGAGTTAAAGTACTCAAATTTGCATCAATTTTTGTCTTAACTCTTTTCATGAATAGCTCTGACACTTGCTTTGTTGCTTCCAAGAGAGGAATGATAAATCCTTCTTTTGAACAAGTTTCCAAAATCTCTTTGATTGTATAAATTTGTTAGGAAAAAGTGGTAAAATCAAAATTTTTGTCTTGAAAGTGTTGGGTTCGTTACTCACCTCCTTAGTGGATTCATTCGCTGTTGATGATTTCTCTATCTGCTCGATTTTCATATCTTTTTTGGCTTTTTGATGAATTGTCTTCTACTTCTTTTGATGATTTTTTTAATCGACTCACGGTTGATATCAATTGTGACATTTGATTTTTCAAATTTTGGATGCTGACTCTTGTCTCCTGTTGAAATCGTTAGCTTTCCTGTTGAATTAGTAAAGTGTTGTTAGCCAAACTTTTAACAATCTCTTCTAGAGGTGTGCTTTGATTCAAAATGGGTTGTTGAGGCTGAAATTGTGATTGGACTTGTGGTTGTTGTTGGAATTCTTGTTGCCAATTTCCATAATTAAAATATGGTTTATTACACCATCTTTGATTATAGATGTTCGAATATGAGTTACCATAAAGAATTGGACACTTATCGATTAGATGATCTATCTCCGAACAAATTCCACAAGTTTGTACCGGTTGTGTTTTTCTTACAATAAAATTACGCATAAGAGAAGTTAGTTTTTTCAATTCTTGACGAAAGGAAAAATCACTTACCTCATTGACCGTCTTTGAAACATCTTGTCATATTTCAAATTGTCGGGAAGTCTCAATATTAGGAAAATCACTGCAAAATGTGTGTTCATTAAAATCAGGAAATAACAACTCCCTTAAAGTCTTTTGACCGGCCATGTCTGAGTATTTAAAATCTTTCTCTTCCATGTCGTTGATAAACTTCCAAGAAATTTACTGCAAATATTAGTCCAAAAAAAAAAAAACTTAAAAAAAATAAATCACTTAACACCGTTTCCCGGCAACGGCACCAAAATTTGTTGTGTCGTTAAACAACCAAAAATAAAATACCTATTTCACAAAATATTAGTATAGACTGAATATGATCATCTCCACAGGGAACGGTAGATTTATTTTTTTAAGAAAATAAAAATAAAAATAAATATTTGGGGGTTTGAAAAAATTAACTAAACTAATTAAAATAAAGAACTCGAAAAATAAAAATAAAAACTAATGAAAAATAATTATTTTCTAGTCAAAAGAATTATATCCATATTGATTTCATATGAATGGTCATCGATTTATCTAAATATCTCAACACTCATTAATAAATTGGTTATAGCCGTCGACAAACGTCCAACGATCAATCTCTCATTATTTTGTCGATAATTAAGAAAAATTCGTTAATTATTTCGCTAATCGAAAGTGAACCCTATAGAAATTCTTAGGATTGAAAATCTCAACAGCATTAAGATTTAGAGAGATCCAATTCTAATTAACAAACACACAACGAGTTCATTTAAATTAGATTATTTAATTTTATGACACGAATGTCATTCTCATAACACGAATGTCATTCCCATGACACGAATTTCATTTACAACTTTATTAAAATTAACAAACAATTACGGATTTGTCATTTTAATTAGTTATAGATTATTCTAGGATATTTAAATATTGGCTACTATTTAACAAACTCTAAAAAATCATGATTCATGAAGTGCAAAAATCAAATAAATACCTATGAGATATTGATTTAATAAACCCAATTAAATCTCACAATCATTGAAAATCAAGATTTCAATAACTCTTCAACTAAAGAAATAAATTAGAATGAAAATATTGGAAAAAAAAAACTCACAAAAGTTTTATTGAAATAAAATAAAGTGCTACAATACTTGAAATGAAGAAAAAGAGCTGCAGCCTTGCGTGAATGAAGAAGAATAAAGTGCTTCCTGTTGCTACCATCCAAGAGAAGAAAAAAATAATAAAACCTAAAAAAAACTCTAGAATTGCTTGCTGGACGTGGGGTGCTGCCCCCTAGGGCAGCTTCACTCTTCTCTCCATTAATTGCACAATGAACCATTCTATAAATAGTAGTAACCCTATTTTCAAGAAAGAAAATTTCCTAAAAGATAAAAGTTTTTTAAAGTTAAATTTTTAAAATTTATCTCTAAATATTAGGAATAAATCAATGATTTTGAAAATTTTCAAAGCTTCCAATTTAGTTTCATTTTCCTTACTTTTTATTCAAAAGTCTTCTCTATCATTCTTATTATATCAATGACCATAAAATATAATAATTAGTGTAATATTTATTCAAAAATAGAATAAAATAAACCATAATTATTACACCGATTTATACCCTATCAGAAAGTAAGAATTTGGGTTTCAAGCGAGACAAGCTAATTTCCTTCGAATTTCTTTCCTTAAACTTACTAAGAGGAATAAATAATTGACAAAAATTATTCATGACTAGTAAGTTGTATGCCCATATAACTACTCATACTTATGTGCCTCAAACAGTTGTCGCAAAGGACTTCCAAGTTGATCATGAGGATTGCACAATGCACATAACAAGGATAACTATAAAAAGTTACAATCTCCTATATGCCACAGCCCAGCCATGTTTACTTGTAAAACTTGGCCATGACCTTGACATATATTTCTAGTTTGTCATACAAGGTGGTCCCATATAAATCTGCTTCCACCACCAAGAACTCCTTATGAATTAACTTAAAAAGCATTGCAAAAGACAGAATTAACTGCCTAATGTGTCACAAGGTGAAAGGTTAAGGGTTCAACCAAGCTTTGCTTGGTATCATCAAGTTAACTAAGTTCTTCAATAGCCTTTGATTCTTGCTAACAAATTATGTTTCATAAGTTCTATGAAAACATGATCTAATTGAGTGATTAAAACTATTGTACAAGAAACAATCAGACAATGAAACCACATCATGTTCTCATTCAAGAAATCAAGCAAAGAAAGAACAAGTACTAGAATTTAAATTTAGAAAGGTGTCGCACAAAACAGTGAAACTCATCAGACCCTCTGGTAGGCAAAGAAGCCCCATCTAAAGCTTCAAGTTCTGGATCAACATTGGGAGACATGAACCCAATCAAAAGATTCAACGCATATATTCCCAACCCACAAGAGACAATGTAAAACCCTTGAACATAATAAACCCTCAAAATATAAATTGCGACAACAACCAAAGTTCCAAACCACCTCTCAACAGTATGGGGCATAGAATAGTCCAAATAGTACTAAAGAACTCGAGCAAAATCATTTCTCCATTGTGCTAGTGATGGTGGTGGCAGCGGCAACGGCAGCACCAATGTCGACCTGTCATTGCTGGACATTCCATCCATGAATATTAGGGTTTCTTTCTGTAGAGACATCAAATCACACAAGTAATCCCTACTTGTAATGATTTTTTAAAGCATCCAAATAAAACCTTAATTCCCAAATGAGAAAGCGGTAAAAGAAATTATATGGGTCTCGATTAATTGTCTTAAAATCCCTAGTGAAATTTATTATTGTGAGTACAAATAAAACAATTCAATAGCATAACAATAGGGGAAGAGAGAGAGAGAGGGAGAGAGAGGGAGAGAGGGGTGCTCTTTCGGTCTAGCCACGGGAAACACGTCTTGCCAACTCAAACACACAACAAATCAGGACTTGCCATGTGGAGGACGACAAAAATTTATATGGTTAAGAGCTCACCACCCTTATATATATATATATATGTATATGTGTGTGTGTTAAAGAGACAAGTCTCCCTTTTTTTATTCCAATGAGAGACAAAAGTTCTGACCTTTTAGATAGTATTCTGTACTTTAGAAAGGAGACGTGATTATTTCTGAATTCCGAAAAACCGGTCTCCTTTTTTTTTAATTATTCCGAATTAAAATCAATGTACCCATAATCCCAAAATCTCTTAATCTCTTAAAAAAAAAAAAATCAGAATTCAAACATCCAAATTTTCTTAATTTTAGAAATTGAAAACTATAATTTTATTTTATGATTTGATCTGGGCTTTGATACCATTTGTTAAAACTTATTTAATGAAAACCATCATCAATATATAAATCATACAATCATAGATATATATATATATATCAAATTATTAAAAAATTACAAATAACCGAATATAACAACTGAAAAAAAAAATATATCTGAATTCATACTTTCTAAATTTCCTTTAATGATTTCCATTAGATGTTGATCGAAAGCCAATCCTAAGTTGGGAGTAGTATTTTATATTTTTGTATTCCTTTTAAAGAAAAGAAATCCTCTAATTGATGAGACATTAGGGATAAAAGATACACTTAATTCGGGATCATAATCCATATAATTATATTATCTTTTTGTTTAATTTTTTGCTACAATAAAAAAACTTAAAAGGGGACCCGAGCATAACTATACCCTATTTGAAAACGTCAATAGAGTTAAATAAGTGTAAATCCAAAGCTGCTGGTACCGCTGCAGCATCTAAATTTTTGGAAAAAAAATATTAATATACACCTTTTTTTACGCTAATTTTAAAAATATCACTACAAGTTTTTATAATATTATTAAAAATTTTAAAAATATCTCCAAATATCTTTAAAAAATACTATTATCATCTTTTACAATTTTAATTTATTTAACAGATTATAACCTCTGTTTCATTCACCCTCCGCCCTTGCGTACTGTATGTCACTATCCTTCGATATAAATTTCTAGCTTTCCCATATTATAAGTATATATTTTTGAGTTTATCTTCTCTTTTTAAATAAAAAATCCACTAAACAATTTTAAAAATAAACTCTTAAGCATTTTTTTTAATGAAGAAAAAAAAAGAGCTTTATCAAAAGCTCGAAAGATAAGTTTTTGCTTATTTTATTTTTAATTTTTACTTAAAAGAATGAATTTTATAAAAAATATTTAATATTTTATTTATTATATATATATTTTTAATTACCGTCTTAAATTAAAAAAAAAAATGACTTTGAGTGATAGAAATCCTCTTCTATTTTTTACTCTCTCTCCTTCTCTCTCTCTTTCACGTTTTCCCTCCCCACTTCCCAATCCCTTGTGGCCCCCACCACTTCTCTCTCTCTCTCTCTCTCTCTCTCTCTCTCTCTCTCTCTCTCCATTCACGCTCTCCACTCTCATCCCCATCCCCCTATCCCCCTATCCCCATCATTTTTTTCTTTTACCGGAACATTTTTTTTGAACTCCTTTTTTCTTTTTCATTCGCACTTTAAACCAAAAAAATAGATATTCAAATAATTAAATATTTACAACATTAAACTAAAATTAAAATATTTTCATAAATTATTAAATTATTTTTATAAATTTTATATTAAATATTAATTCTTATAACTTTAGAATTAAAAATAAAATATTATATATTTAAAATATTTAATTATTACAACATTAATTTTTTTATTTTATTTTTTGCATTAATAATTTTATTTGAAATTTTATATTTCTTATATTATTAATTTTCGGAATTGAAGTCAATAATAACAAAAATCCTCAATTTTTGTTTTGTTTTTCTATTTTCTTGTTATTGTAAATGATTGAATGATGAATAGTCATTTATTATAATTTTAACTAAAATTAGAACTTATATATATTATTTTACCAAACAACTTTTTAATAAAAAAAAAATTAAAAAAAAAGAGTTTTTAGAAATAAAATTACCAAATAGTTTTAACTTTATTTTTTAAACTCTTATTTTTAACTTAAAATTAAAAGTAACTTTTAAGTTAAAAATAAAACTTACCAAACAAGCTCTAAGTGTCCCTATTGTCATTAGATATTCAATTTGAATTATTAACTACCATACACGCGTGTGTGTGTGTGTTTTTTAACACTTTCATTTGCTTTATGCTTAATGAATGTCACTCTTAAAAGAATTTGGCTAAATTTATAAATTCTAAAAATATGATGTTTAAATTCTATAAACATTTTTTATTAAAAAAAAAGTGGCTTCTCCTCAGTTTTTTTTTTTTTTTTTTTTTTTAATGCAGCTTATAAACCATTTTATTTTAACGTATAAATTGACTAAATTATTCTCATTAATATTTCATTACCTTGTATTTACCTTTTCTATATCAATAAATAACTGTTTATATTATATTAATATTATTTTATTATTTAATCATTTTATCGTTAAAAAAATTTTAGAAAAGCTCATTATTAGCAAATACAATAACGACTTATAAGATTACATGATATTTTACAATCTGCTTCGTTTTATTTTACTGAAACATTTATACAACTTATTCTAAAAATAAGATTTAGTAACTTATAATCTTAAAAAATATATATATTTTATTAATTTTAAAAATTTATTAACTATTCAAAATAAATTTAATCATGCAACACATGTTGTAATAACTCCCTAAACCCAACTAGTAAATTTATCTCTCTTCCCATTTAATCCAAAGCCATTTGTCACCGTGCATGCCATCAATTAGTGCCAAAGCAAGTTCACATGGACGCCCCACATCACCAAAATGCAGAAGAGACATGATGATATAACGCCTAGGCCCATTGGCTGTGTGCTCATGCTATCAAAAACAACTGAAATGATTAAAATTTTCCATACCCAATATGGGTAAGAGCAACCAAACAAGGGAAATGCTTTACCTAAAACAGGCCCTTTTTCCATTCTTTGGAAGAACAAAACAATCTCATCATGCACTAAGCTCGTGCATTCCGTTTCATTTTGTCCTCACACACTTTCCTTTATAACACCTCACTCTCTCCTCTACATTCCCAAACCTCTCATATTGCACTCTTAGATGGAGAAACCTTTTCTCATTTTCTCTCTCCTCCTAAGCATTTTTGTTTCCGCAGCCTCATTAGACAATGCTCAGGCGATCTTCGCGTTCGGAGACTCCATTTTCGATCCCGGAAACAATCACTATAACAAGAACTGCACAGCTCAGGCTGATTTTCCACCTTATGGAATCAACTTCTTTCATAAGCCAACGGGGAGGTTCACAAATGGGAGATTAGTGGTGGACTTTATTGGTGAGTCTTATTTGCTATGTTCATTTTACGCTTGCAACTGTGAAGTAAACAGTGTCGTATAATCTTGTTTTGTATATGATATGTTGAAAATGTCTGTAAAATATTAGTTTTGCACTAATTTTTTGTTGCTTTAAGGTTAATCTGATTAACCCTTTGCTTAATTTGCTAAAATTCATGACCCTATGATTCATTTTTGAAGCACAATTTATGGGATTAGAGTTGCAAAAGCCGTTCATGGAGGCTCTGGGAGAGTTTTCGAATGGAAGCATCAAGAGTTATCCTTCAAATGGAATCAACTTTGCTAGTGCTGGCAGTGGCGTTGTCAGGGACACAAATGCTGATTGGGTAACAATATCTTTCCTTCAATCCCAATTACCATGGGCCAAAAGCCCAAAACCCCTTTTCAAAACAAAACAAATAACAAAAACTCTCTCATTCTAGGCTGTGTCATTTCAAGGTAGAAGATTTGCTGAAAAAGAAAATAATGACCAAAAAAAAAAAAAACTTAGTCTTTTTTTTTATTTATTTTTTTGGCTTAAAGAAAGCCATTCTTCTTTCTATTACTTGCTAACTAAATAACTTCATCGAAAAGTACGAAGTTATTTTTTAACACTATCAGAACTCTTTTCTTTCTTCTTTTTAATATCGACAAAATTAATATATTTCGTAAAATTGTATGAGATTTTAATAAAAAGTATAACATTATTTGGATTTTACTTTATATATATATATATATATATATATAATGCTGCTGGACTTATAAAGGAATACTATTTGTGTAGCAAGCTTTATCTTTATACACACACACACACATATATTCATTCGTATGCCTATAATCCTATGAATGTATAAGTTGGATTTATGCTCTGCGATATATTCCACTTCTAAACCAAATATTGGAAAATGCTTTTCAAAGATGATTTTTTGGGAAAAACAAACGGAATTTAATAATCTAAAGTCTATGCATTGAAATTTTGTAGGCAACAATATTAAATCGTGAGTAATTCCTACATAAAATAAATGAGCCAATAACTTAATAAATTAAGTCAATAAAAAATTATTACATTTTTAATTCAAGTGATTTTAAATTACTTAAAACATATTTCAAAAAAAAAAAATTAAAATATATTGGAATATGCTATTGCTAAGAATTCGATCAATTGATTTTTGATTTATTTAATCTTAATGTTAACTCTCACTAACACTCTTTGAAATTGTGGTGACAAAAAAAAAATAATAATACAGGTAGTGACCCCAATCCAGGACCAGCTAAAGCAATTCCAAGAACTAGTCCTAAAAAACCAAATAGACAAAACCACAATCCCAAAATCCCTCTTCTTGTTCGAGTCCGGGTCCAATGACATTTTCAATTACCTTTTAGCACTTCAGCCCCCAGAACTGAACCCTACTGAGTTTGTCCAAGCCATGATAGCCCAGGTTGGGATTTTTGTGGATCAAATCCACAAACTCGGTGCCCGTCGCATAGCCATTTTCTCACTGGGTCCAGTTGGGTGCATCCCGGCTAGGATGCTCTTGCCTGAGGGTCGAACCGATCGATGCCTTGGCAAGATGAACAGGATGATTAAGGATTACAATTTGGGACTGGAAACTTTGGTTAATGATATTCCTAAGAAGTACCCCGGTGCATTTGCTGTGTATGGTGCTGTTTATAACATTGTTCAGAATTTTCGTGCATATCCGGACCGTTATGGTGAGCTTTTTCTTCTTCTTCATTTTTTTTTTTTTTGAAATTCATTTTCTTTCTTCCTAATTTTTAAAACAATAATATCTCTCATTATAAACATTTACTAAAATCTACCTCTAAGAAGGGCGAAGAAAACTTAGAAAGGTAGTGTGATTCACTAATTTTGAATGCAATTTGAATGCATTTAAACAGCCTTTCTGGATGCAACAAATGCATGCTGCGGGGATGGACCTCTAAGAGGGCTGGTGCAATGTGGGAAGGAGGGCTACAAACTTTGTTCAAACCCTGATCGGTATTTGTTTTGGGACTACTTCCATCCCTCGGAGCACACTTACCATCTCATTTCAAAGGCTTTATGGGGTGGAGGGCAGTCCCAAATTAGGCCTATCAATTTGAAGACTCTCCTCAACATCACCTCTTCTTAACACTTTGAAAAATTACCAAGTGAATAATGTATCTTAAAATATTCTACTTTTATCCAGTACTTTTGTTTAGAGTAAATAGTCAAGCTTAGTATATATAATTATAAGCTTTTTCTTTCTTTTATGCCTTTTTATGTTACTCGATCAAATTTCATATTTGTGTGCTCCGCAAGTGGAGCTAAAGGAAACGGTTTCACACACCAAAAGGAGGAGAAAAAAAAAAGAAGAAAAAGATAGGGTAAATATTTTTTTATCCTTCTTTTTAAAATAATTTATTGGCAAAATGCATGAGTTATCTTCCATTAAATATTGCTAGACAAAAAGGTAGAAATGACTGACTTACCATAACAAAATGAATTTATATAATATGCGATCCCTTCTTAAAATTTGCAAATGAATATGTCTGCAATGAATAACATTTTTCAAACAATTATTTAATTTTAAATTAAGTAATTTTAAAAAAATATATATGTACTAATAAATTAAGTAATTTTAGTTGAACGGATTCATTTATATCTTTTTTAAATAATAGTATATATATTTTTTTAAATTTATAGGATTATTTATTTGATTTTATGTAAATATAGATTATATAAACCTATTTTACCGAACAATTTTTCCTTTTTTGCTTAAATTGGTTGAAGGGGGAGGGTCTCCCAAAGTCTTCAATGTCCTCAAAAATTAATAAAATAATTTAAGACTCTTGGTCATGTTTAATTCTAATTATGAGCAATATATATAGCTTCTTTTTCTATATTTCTTGGAAAGGTCTAGATGATAATCAGACTAATAACTATAATTGAAAAATTAGCAGTTTATTCATAAAAAGGTAGGAGTTCAAAATAATATTGCCATATTGATATTACATTACAACATTATTGTATTTTCTTTCTCTTGTTGTCAAAGAGAACATCGCTATTGAGAAAAATTAATTTGAAGGTGGCTTCATATTATATTAAAGAATAGAATATGACTCTTATACCATATTGGATAATGAATATTACTCTAGTATTTTGAAGATTTATATAATAAATGCTAAATCCTAACCCCTAATATTCTATTATTTCAATTAATTGTTATAATATAGCGTGTTTATATAGAAATCCATTATTATAAATATAGAAACAATTATTATAAATATAGAAATAAATAAAATCAAAATACTTTCAAAATTAAATCAACAAATACATAATATATTTTCTAACGACTCTTAACGGATTCAACACATTGTATCAAGAAAGAAATCCCTAGTATTTTTAGACATTTTCTGTAGCATATTTTCTATTATAATATTTTTTGTCTAATTAAGTTAAAAAATAGTATAAAAGTTTTAAAACTTCAAATGCAATCATTGGATACCTGACTATGGCCACATAAAATGTCATATGGCATGTTTAACAGTGAAATGCAAGTTTCATTACTATGTTGAGGAATATTAATAGTTAAAATGTAGAATTTAATGAGATTTTCTTTTATTTATTTAGAACTAAGTATGAAAAGTATCAAACATTTAGAATTAATTATTCTTTTGGAGTGTTTGTAAGATTACTCAGACAAAAATATTTTGAATAATTAAATAAAGATATAACCCTTATCCATTCATGAACATATACTTTTTAAGAGTTAAATTCGAATCGAATTGAATTTAGTAAGATTTAACATAATTATCAGATATCATTTATTTATTTATTTATTTTTTTAAAAAAAATCATACTATTCATTTGGAAAAACAAGGACATGCACTTTCCCCACAACTTCAAGACTTAAAACACGCGCATATGGTCAACACACAATTCAACGGACATTCTTAAACATTCTTCTCCTTTCAAATTACTTTCTAAACATAAAGCTTTTTCTTTTTTAATATTGAGAATCACTACATTCATAATTGTATTATCATGTATAGATTATATAATAAGTTGCATGAAAATGGAGATGAAAAATGGAAACAGATAAGAAATGACACTTTGTAAGGAAAGGAGAAACAGAAACGTGAATAAATGCATAAGTGTAAGAAATATAAGTATTTTTATGTAAATATTAATTATTTTATGAACAAATAAAATAATCATATTTTATAATAAAAATCTAAAATGATCACATATGTAATTATTAATCATAAGACAAATAACATAAAAATTAAAAATTAAAACTAAATAAATAAATAGTTCATTAAATATGAAAATTTGCATAAATATATAAAATATGTATATATTAATTAATTTAGTATGTTGAAATATTTTAGAAACATGAAATATTTTTGAAATGAGGACATGTTAATGTTGAGAAGTTTTCATGCATAATAAATATTAACTCATTCTAAACAAAAATAAATAAATAAATAAATACTTCCTTCATTTCACTTTGAGTAGATTTTTTTTTTTTTTCCCATTCAAGTATAAAATTAAAAATTATAATTATTTTTAATTCTTCTTATCTATTTAATTATAACATGAGAAAATTGAATTTTTAAATGTTAATATATTCGATTAATACTATTTTTTAAGAATTCAAATTATTTTATTATTGTCTATACTCTTATTTAAATCTTATGATTATTAACATTTTTATCACTTTTACGACTATTAAAACTCATAATATATATATTAATTAGATTCTTCCAATAAACATCATTTATCCTAAAAAATAAAAATGTTTTAATTCATTGTTTGCTTTAAAATAAATATTAACATCCAGCCATTGAAAATCCTTAATTAGTAATACCCGCGGGATCTTAAAATATCTCCCACAGATAAAAACGGCCGCCTCATGTTTTCTCCTTTAGTTCTGTTCCCCTGTTATATAAAAACGCCCATCAACCTCCATACCTCTTTCGAGCTTAAAACTCTCTCTCTCTCTCTCTCTCTCTCTCTCTCTCTCTCAAAATGGGAAACTACATGTCATGCACTCGGCCAATGCTCCCAGCAATCAAGAACTCCAAAGCAGCCAGAGTGATTCTCCCGACCGGTGAAATTCGACATTTCCGAGAGCCGATTAGTGCAGCTGAGCTTATGCTGGAGTTTCCCAGCTTCTTCCTAGTCAACTCTCAGTCCTTAAACACTGGACGGAGATTCTCTCCTCTCAACGCCGATGAAGACTTGGAATTTGGCAACGTGTACATCATGTTCCCCATGAAGAGATTGAACTCTGTTATCACGGCAGCTGACGTGGCACTTCTATTGATCGTAGAGAATTCGACGGGCAAGAGAATCTCCGGTGCCAACATGAGGATTTCGCCGGAGTACGAGGTAAATAGAGAATCTCCGGCCGCAGAGACGAGTCCGAGGATGAGTTTGGAGGAAGTGGAAGGTTTTCCGTATAGATTATCTGTGTGTAGGTCGAGGAAACCAGCTTTAGAGACCATATCAGAGGAGCCAATTCGATCACGATGAACTGCTCTGATTTTGTTCTTTGTTTGACTTCTGGATTAAGTTCATGGAATACTCAACTTTCCGAATTTTATTCTGCTTTTTATATTTTATTTTCTGTGCGGTGTTCTCAAATATTTTTTGGCTCTTACGCGAGAGAAATACTGCGTTGTGGAAGAAACTAATTTTTGTAATTTGTGTGAAATTGTGTTGGAGTTCTGGAAATCTCGGTTAATATATATCGAAAAAGATACCTTCATAATTATATAATATATATATATATATATATATTTTTACTTCACCATAGATATTTGAAACTCCGATTAATTCTATTCAAACAATTGTGAGATCAGTATCGGCTCTTCCAATGTTTGTTTTTTCATTACCGAAACTCGAATTTGAGATTTTAATTAAGAGAATTTGATATCCTATCACTAGATTCAAAAATCATTAATATATATAAATATATATATCATAAAATATTTTTTCACCATTCAGAGTTTTGAACTATTATTCAATAATCATCAATTCTATAAAAATTGTTAGAAAAGTATATATATATATATATATATATATATAAAGGTTGCTTGATGATGAGAATTTGTGTGGTTGCTCGAACTTTGTTCTTTTGAAGAAAATGTTACTTAGTAATGTAACTATTGATATTTACTTCTGTCTAAATTAATAGATTGTGCATCACTAGAAAATGAACCAACATGCATCACTCCAAGTGCGATGGACTTGCTTTCTATAATACTCGCTAAATCTCATGTTGTAACCGCTAAGATAGTTGTTTAAGTATATCAAATACGTATTTTCTAATTCTGGGATTTTAATGATAAAATTCAATTAAAATCTTTTACTTATTAAAAGATCGTCAAAACCTATGAATTATAAAGAGATTGGTGGGGTTTTAATAATGGGTTTATGCAGAGACGGACTTAAGAAGGGTTTAGAGTGGGCAATTGCACTCCCTCGATATTCTAAAATTCAATTATTATTTATGACTCACATTTATTTTATACCGACTTAACTATAATTTTGTCTTGACTAAATTTCATATAAATCTTTTTTAAAAATGCATCACATAACAAAAATAAAATATGAGATCACCGTCGCATGCTTTAAATCAATAAAATAAATACTTTGTGGTATTTAAATTAAGGAAAAAAAAAGATAAATAAAATTACAATCTTGGGAAACATTAATTTATGTTTGTTATTTGAATAAGTATCTTACAAAATTTTCGCACTCCCTCCTATTTGGGTCTTAGGTTCGCCACTGGGTTTATGTGAAGAGAAGTAATCATATCTTAACTTAACTATTTTAATAGCATTAAGGATGCACATTATAATATATAAAGAAATAACAATATGGATGGCCTTTTCTATCCTCCGCTTAAAAAAGAAATAAAAACAAAAAGAAAAGAAAAGAATATATATATATATGTATATATAAAATATGGTGGTTAAGCATTTAACAACAGTTTGTAGTAGGAGGTCAAAGGTTACCAAACTCCAATACAAATATAGAATTATAAATTTTAGGTAAATTTTTGACTTTATCCAAATCAGTGGAAATGGTGCAAATAAAGTTTCTTTTTCTTCCCAAAAAACTTAATCACATAAGAATATCTCTTTGGTCCAACAGTGAACCAACACAACCTCTTAAATGGAAGAGAATTATCCCTTTGAAAGGTGCTGCTAAGCGACGCCCATATTGCACAGTTATTCATTCCTTCTGTTTTTTTTTTGCTGAACAAAAACAAAATTGAGTCACATAATTCCAATAAATTTTTATTTATTTATTTATTTTCTACGCACTCATAGACCCCTCTAACCAAGTAAGTGGTATCAACCAGATTCAATGTTATATATATAAACCCTAAGATATAATTACTAGAAAAGTCATTACATGTCTAAACATCTAGAAGACAATTTCTTTACATGGCAGGAGCACTAAAAAGCAATGGTCGAAATTCGAACTCATCTCGAAAACAATGGAACATTATGGTAAAACACAATCAAGTATCACCACGTTTCGGATGAAGATTAGAAAAAGGGCATAAACCCATTTGTTGGTGGCATTCCACTGCTTCACCAATCTTCCCAATTGAAGCTAAATCTGGAAAGGTCAATTCTGGCCTAAACTGTGAGGCCACAGGAAACTTCCTTGAAAATGATTATAATAAGAAAATGTGTGGAGAGAAATTTCAACAATGGTAAACAGAAGGGTGATTGTTTGTACTTTCATAGAGTTCACATGCCCTTGAGCTTGATAGCTACGTCCTTGGTGGCCTGTCTTTGTCAAATTTTAAACCCTATAAATTTAATGTCTCTATATTTGTGATAGTGCTAGGAGTCGTAATCTCCTGCTAATTAGAGTATATTATATATTAATTTAATATTAAAATTATTATTTTTTATATATTTTTATATTTATAAGATTATATTTCTATATTTATGATTATGAGTTTTGTATATAAACTAATTTATTGTAATAATTCATTGATTCAATAAAATATTAGAGTTTTATATTTTTATATTGGTTTTATGTCTAAATTTTTATAATGTGGCATCAAAATCATATTTAAATTCCTCTAACTTGGTATGAGAGTTGCAGAGGGTAATTAGACTTTAACCGTAAAAAATAATAATAATAATAAATAAATAAATTACTGAATATATTAATACAAAATTTTAATTATTTGTTTTAATGTTTTGGTGATGTGGTGATAATATTGTTTAATCTCTCGGTAATAATTATAAATCAATTTGGAATTTAATAGGAGAGGGGGCCGGTGCTGCAAGACGATTATCCTCCACACCAAAACAGATAAGCGCACCACCGTACCATTTTTCTTTCATAACCTATCAATATCGAAAATTTTATTCATTCAAATAATATCATATCTAATTTAGAAAGAGTTTTCCTAATATCATTCTTTTTAATTTCAAATTTTGAATCGATATTTGATTAAAAAATTTAGTATTTTTACTCATTAAACTAACTGTCCATTAATGGATTAATGGTCTCACTTTTCACACCATAGATCAAGTGAAGAGGGCCTTGTGAACGAAATTTAGCCAATCTTTTAAAATAAATATATATTAAGTAAAATTTTATAATATTCGTTAAAATATTTGAATTAAAATTATTCCCTACCAATTTTAAATATTCCTTTCCTTTCTTATATATAAATGTTCACAATTGTCCCTCGGGAACTATTTAACTAATAGAGTCTTCTTATTTTTATTTTCTCTTTTCTAATTCGATTCTGTTTGATTACATCTCTTTATATCAATAAATAAATAAATAAATGTTCACATTTGCTGTAGCTGGGTCGTTCCAATGAGGCCCTCAAAAAGATGTCCAGGCCCAGCTAGCTTTCTACAAAGTTAATCAGCAAAGGCACGATGAAAAATAGTCGGGCTTGGGTCATGGCCTCCAAAAAAAAAAAAAAAAAAAAAAGAAGCATAGCTTCCGTACTCGCTGACAAGAGCGAACTCAAAAATTCATACTAGAAAAAACCCCTTCCATGAGATGGGATTGTATTTTTAAGAAATAAAAATTGTCATTTCTAAAAGATAATATTTAAAATTATAATTTCTAAAGCAATATCTATATGTAAATTTTACCAAAAAAAAAAAAAAAAAGAGTAGTGGAAATGAATTAAACAAATTTACGAAAAGTTAACGACTCAATTCTATGATAACTCAACAAATCAAACTCACGAATCATATAAGTAATATGAGAGTTAAATTTTTAAGTTCACATAAAATATTAAAAGAGTTTAAATTAAAGTATGTTCAACTTATTTGATTAATGAGTTGGTTCGATCTATATATATTGTAATTTAATGTGTAATATGTACAAAATTAATTATTTTGATTTTAGAGTTTATCATATATAACGCATGTAAACAAAACTAATAAAAAAAAAACACAATGACTAGGACTAATTAATTAATTAGGTTCATTTCAATTTGGAAATTTTTTTCCTCGTTATAACCATTCATGGATAATTGATTAGTTATATAACAACCCAAATTTTTTAAAATGTAAATAATATTAATTTACTAATTTAAAATTTCTGAGAAAATATTTGAGAAAACCTTAGACAGTATTGAACTAATCCTAAATTTTCTAATTTGAGCTCTAAAATTTTGACAACAAAATATTTTAATTTAAAAAATAGAAAACAGTCTCGACCGTTGATTTGGATTAGAAATTCATGTTTCAATTTTAGTCATTCATTGATTTACTAGTCACAAATCAATATCAAATTCAATCTTGATTTTACAAATGTCACACTTGACTGAGTGATATCATCCCTTGCATATCACACTTACTTTGACCACTTTTGTCTGAATTGTTTCACCACTTCCTTTGATCCATGATCTTGGATTAAATTTTCCATACGTAATAATGTCAATAAAAGGAGGTGCCCTCTGATATCTAAGCTTACATAACCCTTGGGAGGAAAGGAGAGAGTGGAAAATAGAGAAATAGGGTGTTGGGAGTAAGAGAAAGAGAGGGAGGAGGAAGAAGTGAGAAAGAAAGAGGGAGCAATTAGGAAACTCAGTTCCTACTCGAAGAAAAAACAAAGGTCTCTTGCCTTTGCACAAACACAGAGAGAGAGAGAGAGAGAGAGAGAGGGTGAATCAAAAAGAATAACAGAGAATGAAGAGAGAAAATCCGTGTGCAGGAGAAAAAGAAAGAGAGTGAGAAAGAAAGAGAACATGGAATTCCTATTTTGGTTAACGGTCTTATTTGATTTAGGAACTCTCAATTTTCTACAATTTTTGAAAAATATCAAATTTTGCAAAAAGTATATATTAAGTAATTTCGCTTTTTATTTATCTTTGTTGATGTAAGTATTGAGCTGCGCATTTTTTTTTTTTTTTTTTGAGTTTGTGCATCTTTATAAGTAATAAAAAACTTCATTTTTATTTATGGTTGTGTGCAAGTGTTAAGCAACTCTTTTTTACATTTGATGTTAATTTTAATATTGGTTTGTGCTACGTATAGATTTATTCTGTGTCTCATCGATCATTATATTGTGAGTTTGACATGATCATAATTATCGTGAAAATTTGTTTTGTCCCCATGATAATAAGATATTTTGTTAATTTCCCAACTCTTGATAAAAAATAGAAATTTTCAGACTTCTAATAAAAAAAAATGATAAGAAGTTTTTTCAGAGTCCAAATAAAAGTTTGAAACTCTAAGTAATATTTAGTTTTCGAACTCTAAAATGTCACTGGTACAATTACTGTCTATTATTATTTAATATATCTAGATATGACGTTTACTTCAATATTTGATTTATTTTGATATATATACATATATATATATATACATATATTTTTTGTAATTTGCTACTTTTGTTAACGGTGATAACAATTGCTATGCCTATGAAATGTGGTTTGTTTGATATTTCTTTTTCATAGTTTTCTATGTTGTATTAATAATAACCGAGTTCTCGCAACTCATCTATTTCTTTCCTCCCTTCTTTGTTAACCACAAGATCAAAATGTTGTGCACACCAGCCTGAGTATAAAAAAGATACTTATACATATTTATGTGTATGTATTTATTTATTATAATAGAATAGAATAAAATATTAAAGAGACACTTTTGTTATAACATGATATCTCTGGACCCATGATGAACCAAAAATCTTTGTAGATGTGGATTTATATTTGGTCATATTTAGTCAACTTTTGTGTAATGATGGCCTACCTCATGATATATATATAGATATATATATATATATATATATATATATATATATATATATATATATTTTGTTATAAACCTATTTGGGTGTGTTCAATGAGAATGAGCTGCTATAACGAATAGGCCCCCCCCCCCCCTAATTAATTTCCCCCCCCCCCCCCTCCCCCCCCCCCCCCTCTTTTTTATTTTTTTTTAAAAAAAAAAAAACCCCCCCCTTTTTGTACCTTTTTTTTTTTCTCCCCTCTAAAAAAAAAAAAGAAAAAGTTTTCAGAGCCAAAAAAATTTGACTAAGTAATATTTAGTTTTCGAACTCTAAATGTCCTTGGGTACAATTACAGTCTATTATTATTTAATATATCTAGATATGACGTTTACTTCAATATTTGCTTATTTGACATAATACATATTTTTTGTTTGCTCTTTTGCTCGGTGATAATTGCTATGCCTATGAAAGTGGTTTGTTTGATATTTTTTTCTATTTTGTTGTTTTATAACCGCTTGCCCCCCCCTCCCCCCCCCCCCCTTTTTCTCCACCAACCCCCCCCCCTGGAATAAAAAAATTTTTTTTTTTTTGTGTTGTGTGATATCGCAATGTATTTATTTTATAATGAATAGAATAAAATATACCCCTTTGTTTTAACAGGTTTCCCTGGACCCTTGGAGAACCAAGAATCTTTTGGTGTGGTTTATATTTATATTTAGATTTTTGTGTATGATGGCCAACTTTTTTTGTGATAATTTTGGTAAAATTTATATTCGAAAATTTATCCATTATTTTTTTTTCTAATTTGAATATCTAGTTAGAAATTTTATTTAAATTGATATATGTGAATTTATAAACCTATTTGGGTAGTAGTTCAATGAAGAATGAGCTCAGCTATTAACTGAATAGACTTTAATTGAGGACTAACCTCCACTAAGTTAAATTTAATTCATTTCCTTGATCATCACCTCTACTTTGATAAAGTTTTTTAACAAGAAACAAGAATGTACCAACTATTTGAAGTCGATATAAATAGATATAAATATATATAAAATGCCATGATGTTCCAACAAATATGTTTTAACATATATTTATAAGAGAGCCATAATAACATGGCCCAGCATATCTTAGTCAGGATCAGAAATCTATTTGGGCCAAAACAAATTCAAATAATGAAATATTAAATACAATTAGTAAATTGTAAATTAAATTAATTAATATTATTTAAATTAATATTAATTAATATATATCAATATAAATGGCATCTCTCTCACCGTTTGACATATCCCAACTCGTGTTTCCGGAGACAAGATCCCACGTCCACGTTGAAACAAAAAACTTGCCCAAATCGTATTTCTCTAAGGAGAAAGCTAACACTTTTTTTTGGTACACACCGACTCGAACCCGACTGTTCTATAAGGGCAGAGAGAATGGTATCATTTGAACTAAAACTCAACGTATTAGTTTAGAATGCCCACGAGAGGCATTTTAGATATTTTACAATAAGGTTAGTGGGGTAACTCCATTCTTTCATTATTTTTGTACGTGAAAAAGAAAATAGAAAATAGCAACCATGTGGGAATGTTCTTTATTCTCTAGAGAGAGAATATAGAGGGCATAAAAAAAAAATTCGCGTAGGGAATTTTTCCCGTCACGATGATCGGCGGACTGAGGGTTGCGGCGTTGCGACATTGCGGTGGTGATTCGATTAACATCGTGATCACCATCCCGACCGCGAGATTCGATCGAGGGACGCACGGTCGATTTTTGGCTCTGCATATTCGAGGTATTTATATCCTATACCCAATCCATATTTATTTTTCCCGAAAATTATTTATGAATGCTTCCGCTGCATGTGACTCGATTAATTCCAACATTGGTATCAGAGCGATACGTTGGATTAAAAATAATTTTCGGGTTAATTTTTGGGTATAAAAAATTTAGGGTTTAAAATTTGGGGTTCGGATCACGGATGAGTTTCGTGAATCCGAAAACACCACTGTGTTACCCATGATCCCTAGAATACGAAAATAATTTTTTCGTAATTTTCTGAGTACGTTTAGGCGAAGAAAATTCCGGTTGAAAGTTTCGGCCGTGAATAGTGACCGACCCCTTCAACCTTAGATTTGTCGAGTTTTAGGGCAAATCAATGCATGAAATTTATAGATCTGTAATCCTCATTTCATGCTCTTCAATTTGGTATATCTATTGCATATAATTGTGGCTGAAAAATTGGGTTTCAAAATTGACCGCGGAGGGTCGGATTTTTGGATTCAAAATACGCCGAGTTTAGAACGCAATTATTCCAAAAATCGAGTCAAGGATGTTTGGAATAAATGGAATTAGAGATTCCATAAAAAATCCGGTCAAAATGGTGTCGGAAATGGGGTTTTTCGGCAACCGGGTCGAAAGACCCGGTTACAGGAACCATCGGGTGAAGATGAAGAGGACCAAACCCGCGGGTGCGTGCAATACACGCGCGAGGCAGGCGCGTGAAGTAGCAGGGAAGGGGAGCGTGTCTTTCACGCGCGAACAGGGGCGTGAAACGACCGGTCGTCCGGGTCGGGTTACGACCCGGACACGTGTCCCCGACCCGCGACCCACGGATTTTCGGACCGGATTCGGGTTCCGACCCGCATTCGGGTCCGGAACCGACCCTCGCCAGCGGGTTGCGCGCGTGACCCGCGCGCCTGCGCGTCAAGCGCGTGAGCCGACGCGCAGAGCGCGCGTGTGAGCGCGTGCCAGACGCGCAGCGCGTCTGGCACGCGCCAGAAGCTGTTCCCGGCACGTGGAGGCGCGTGGAGACGCGCCGTCGGTGCACGGCGGCGCGTCAGGTCGTCCGGAATTGAAATTTTTTCAATTTTTGAGGGTCCCATATCCATAAAAGTGACTTTGTGTGGGTTTTTGTGCATCGAATCCTAGTCCAAATGGTGAGATGCTATCCCGGATTGTGGTGTATGGTATCTGTTGATTCATACGCTCGTCTTGGGGTATGTATTCGAATTATTTGGGTCTTGTTGATTCATAGGGTGCACAAAATGTGAGAATAAGCATCACAAGTCACGTCTATCTAAATGACTGCTTCTAAAATTGTCGTATTTAATTTTTACAAGGGGGATAAAATTGAATGGTGATAAATACGAGATTTTTCACTGGTAGATTCAATTTATCATCGAGAAGCAAGATCTAATTAAAAGTCTGAGGTAAGAGATGGTGGACTCCGGGGAGGGTACCACACCTCAGACAGACGGGATTAGGAGACATTATGTGCATAAAAGAGGAATGATAGCCGAGTTAGGGCAATCTTCCTGAGTAGCGTGCACGATGATGTGATCCCAATCTATGAGCAATATCCTACGGTTTTATCAATTTGGCTCACCCTATAAAGAGTATTATAGTGCTCTTACAGATCCTGAGATGAGGATGCTACTTTATAAGTATAATAACTTATAAGAAAAATGTTGATCATATGATGATGCAACATTTAATAAAAATGTCGAGTATGATCGCCGAGTTGGGGAATATGACTGAGCCCATTTCGGATATGTTTTCTAGTGCTGGATGCGATTCAGCTCTTTCCCTGATTCATGAGAAATCATGAAAGTCTATTTCACATACGACGAAAGTATTCGCACTTTCACTAATGTGAATAGGCACAGTGAGCTCGAGTACGAGCATCTAGAGGCGAATAGGTCATACTCGGATCATGCTTATGCGATGGAGTCGAGCAAAGACTTCTGTGTGACTCGCGCCTCAGGTAATAAGAAAACCATCCGAGAAAACCGATAATACTACGCAACTCGAGATAGGAGCGCGCTTATAAAGTTCCGTCTAGTAAATCCTCAAGTAAGAGGATTTACGTACAGAAACGGAGTGTTTTGTTGACATCAGAGGGAGTAGCACTTGCAAGTTGGAGTTGCAAAGTTACTAGACTCTGTATATTTTTTACACTCCAAAAGTTTGACGGAACTTGATTTCAGTTTAGGATATGCTCTGTTAATTTGGAAATTTTATAATTTCTATTTATTACGACAATTCTATGATTGATTCTATTTTGGTTCATGAGGGACTATATGCACTGGAAATAATTCTTTTCAATGGTATTTCTTGTTGTTCTCTTAGTGTGAGAGAGGATGAACCGGTTAGCAGTGAATGGTTTTGTAGAACTCGCTAACCAGTTTTGCCTAGACGGCAAACTTACAAGAAAACCATTCGACATAGCAATGAGGGCAAGGACTCCATTGCAGTCGGATCACTCCAATATCTGTAGCCTTATGAACGTGAGAACCTGAAATGGTGTTAAGTACTCCATTACGTTCATAAACAATTACACGTGTTTCGGCTACGTTTATCTGATCTCGCGCAAGTCTGAGACATTGAGATGCTTCAGGAGTTTTACTAGCGAAGTTGAGAATCAGTTAAACTTGAGAGTAGAGACTCTCAGAACCGATCGATGGCGCGAGTGAAAAACTCTGTTTCAAGAATGGCATTACGAGAAACTGACTATTCCTTGCTACTCAGTGGAGTAGAGTAGCTACGAGAGAGGAACATGATTTTGTTTTTGAGACGGTGAGGCCGATGATGGCGTAAGCCAATTTGCACGTTTCCCATTGGGGAGATGCGCTATTAGCTGCAGCCTACGTCCTCAATCATATTCTATTGAAGTCCGTAGTCAGTACCCCATATGAGTTTTGGACAGGGAGGCAGTCTGACCTTAGCCATTTGAGATTATGGGGTTGTGTCGGGTATTCACTCTTTCTCGCATTTACACGGCGAGTTAGGTTTGCGAGAAAAGAGATGTATCTTTAAGAGATACTTAGAACACTCCAGGGGGTTGTGTTCTAATAAGCATACAGATGACACTCTCACTGAGATTGAGTCTCATGATGCCGAGATTCTTAAAAGTGATTTCCCTATGAGAGGTGAAATCAATTGGGACTTTATATTTTATGAGATGGATGAGTCTCGAGTCTAGCGGTTGGCTAATCCCAGTAGCAGGATCCAAGAATCCATTACGGATTTGGGTTCTAGTGGCAGCGATCCATCTAGAGATAAAAAGGTTTCCCATTCTCTTAAGAGTAGTCGGGGATACGTACCTAACCATCGCTTCCCGATTGAGGGAGAGGCTCTCAGTATGACTCTTGAGGATTACGAGAAACCTTTAACTGTCCTAGAGTTTCTTGAGGGTTCCATAGAGGACCATTGATTATAGGCCATGAGTGAGAGGAGTTGATGAGAATCAACAGGATCTGGGATCTAGTTGATTTACCTGAGGGAAGTAGGACCGTTGAGAACATGTGAGTTCTCAATATCAAGAAAAAGGCTGACGGATCGGTGTAGAGGTATAAGGCCTATCTGATAACCAGGGGTTACTCAGACTGAGGGCAAGATTACCTCGATCCATTTACTTTTAGCGATTGTCGTGGACATGATATGGATCTGGAGTGAGACCAGATGAACGTTGAGATTGTTCTCCTGAGTGGGAGTTTGGATGAGGATCTATAAGGAATGGCCATCTGGCTTCATTTCTTATAGATCTGGATGATAAGGTCTGTTGACTTCGGAAGTTTACATATGACCTTAATCATTAATCCAGGCAGTGACATTTGAGATTTCACGAGAAGGTGATATCTTACTGTTTCGTGATGATCGAAGAGGATCATCGCGTATACCTTTTACGTTCTTTTGATCATGTCCTCATGTGAATGACATTCTGTTGACTGGAAACAACAGAGAGTATCTGATGACCACGATAACGTGGATATTGTCGAGTCTTGATGTAAAGAACATGGGTGAGACTCAGTTCTTTCTCGAAGTTAAGATCCAGAGGGATCGCTCGGGACATGTGTTGACCCTTTCACAGGAGTCAAATATCAAGAGAGTTCTCGAGTACTTCGAGAAGATCGACTACGACCTTAAAGATACTCTTATCGCTAAAAGGTTAAAACCTAATTCTTGACATATGCCCTAAGACTCAGAAAATGACAAGGGAAATGAGTAGAATCCCTTGTTCCAGTGCACTGAGTGATCTGATGTACGCAGTGTCGCGTACACGTTCAGACGTTTGATTTGCAGTAACTATGGTAATTAGGTATCAATCGAATCCTAGAGGGGATCACTGGAGAGCAGTGAAAGGATTCCGAGATATCTCGAGAGAACTGCGGACCTCTTCTAGTGTTACAGAGGAGGTGATTTGCATCTTATTGGTATTCAGATACCAACTGGGTTGGTGATCTGAACGTATGCAAATCGATATTATGTTTTACTGTTTTGGAGTAACAAGAAGTAAACCTGTATATCTCTATCTACGATAGAGACTGAGCTTATGAGATGCTCAGCGGCAGTTCAGGAGAGTGTTTGGTTCCGGAGATTTCCGGATCATTTAGGGGTTATGTCAGATAGTGGGAGGCCAGTGATGATATATTGAGAAAATCAGGCCACCCTTGACCACACGTGAGGCCCTAAGTATCAATAAGTCCAAACACATTGATACCTAATACTACGTTATGAGATAAATCACCGAGAATGGTGAAGTGACAAATTAAGTACATTACTATACAGCATGTTGGCTGATCCCTTCAATAAACCCATTGTGATAGATTCCTGTATGAGATATTGGAATCATTGGGTTTGCATGTACATTCACATTTCTCACCTTGTACTGATGCTTATTATGTTATATATATAACATGTGTGCATGATTGGGTCACTTATTTATTGCACTATTTTAATTGTCATATATTTTGTGATATGTTGTGATAAATGATATGTCAGGCAGGTGTGGTCGACTCTCTCACACGAGTGACAACCTCCAGCTCTGAGTGAGCGGAGATGAGACGGTTTCTAGTTGTAAGAGGCTTTGAGAGTGGCCCTACTAGAACATAAGTCGCCCTGATATGTGTTCAGGATGAGGTCATATGCGATATGACCGGCATGGAAGTACCCACATCCATGTTGCCTGTAAGTAGCCAGGTTTGAGATCTCAGATATCACCTGCGACTAGTGATATTGTCTCTGAGATACTCTCTCTGAAATCTTTGGGTAAAGTCTTATGTGTAGGCTGAGTCCCATACTTGCACAGTGTTAGAGAAATCTGACATATGCCCTTTGAAAGATAGGGGAATAACACTGTGGCACGCGTTTCATACCGCGTGTGATATGTCGACCAGGGATAGTGGGAGCATTATTTGAGACACTGATATGATTTTGATCCCTGTTTTCACTGTGTGAGACCCGAGATCCATTGGGTGGAATCTCTTGTACTCTTATCACTTTCGGCTGTTTCTAGAAGTCTTGGCTCAGTGTTGCTACTTTAGTCTGTTTACCGATGGCCCGGAAGATAAATTGAGATCTGAGGGACAGGTCTAGGAAAATAGCTGAATTAAGGCTAATAGATTCGAGTTTGGGAAAAGGAAGACCAATTGACATTACATCATTGTGTTGTATTCATCGACTAGCCTATTATGTCTATCCATGTTGGGATGTAAGCATAATAGTGGATACACAGTCGAGCATTTATTGGGGATTACTTTCGTTGAGGAAAGTAGCTCGATGGATGTAATTAGTCTTGGATTTTGGGTGCAGCGAGTTCTTTTGATACTAACGATGGCTTCTCGATCATCCTAACAGGTGCATCGAGAGGACTTTGCTTGCAGGTGTACTCGCAGGTCGCACGACGCCCAATTCTGTATGAAAGTCCAGCAGGGTGATATGATCGCATGAGTTGTGATCTTATGACGAATATTAAAATGCCCTCGCGTACAAGTGAGAGATATTAGTTTAGAATGCCCACGAGTGGCATTTTAGACATTTTACAATAGGGTTAGTGGGGTAACTCCCACTAACCACATCTTAACCACTCCTTCATTATTTTTGTACGTGAAAAAGAAAATGGAAAATAGCAACCATGTGGGAATGTTCTTTATTCTCTAGAGAGAGAATATAGAGGGCATGAAAAAAAATTCTGCATAAGGAATTTTTCCCTTCACGATGATTGCCGGACTGAGGGTTGCGACGTTGTGACATTGCGGTGGTGGTTCGATTAACAACGTGATCACCATCTCGACCGTGAGATTTGATCGAGAGACGCACGATCGATTTTTGGCTCTGCATATTCGAGGTATTTATATCCTATACCCAATCTATATTTATTTTTTTAAAAATTTATTTATGAATACTTCTGCTGTATATGACTCGATTAATTCCAACACAACGAAAGAAAACACATGGCACATCTACTCGACCAACATTTATTTATCGACCAAACTGCGATTGAACCACCGCTATTTACAGTTGGGCTGTGAATCCCAAATTCCTAAGCACATTGCCAATCTTCCACGCATCCTCACCGCTTTCATTTCATTCTTTGGATAATATCAATGCGACCAAATTCAGGGCAGCCATTTTAAACCATAATTAATTCTTAATTGAATTCACATTTTCCGATGCTTGGTTACTAAATAATTAAAGACAAATGAAATCCCTTATATAAATAACAATCATCTCATCATGGCAATCCTCAACAAAGCTCCTGGTTTATAATCTTGTTCACGCTTAATTTACCATAAATCTCCAAGAATGGGTGCAGGGAAAGGTGGCGGCGGCGGAGGAAAGGAAGGCGGAGGCAGCTCCGGTGGCAGTAAAGGCAGAGGTGGAGGCTCTGTCAAGGGAGGAGGAGGTGGTGGTGGTGGTGGTATGATGCTGGCTCCGGGAGGAGGTGGGGCATACATATCAAGAGATGCATTTGAAAGTAATCCGCTGGGTTACTTCTCTGATCTGCATGCTGGCCAACAGGGCTCCAATAAGTAGTGTTTCAAGCTTTCTGGCCTATTCCAGGGGATGTAGAAATTAGATGCAACTACAACTATGTGTCTTAAGGGTGCTCCGTTTAGTTCTCATGTGAAAAAAGCCTCTCGTCTTATGTTTTGGATATGGAGTGTGTTGGCCCTTGTAAGATGCTGTTATGGCCTTGTTCTATAGCAATAAATTTCTTGCCCCCGCTACGGTTTTTATTATTAGTAACTTTTTATCTACTCATTTTAGTTCTATTTCCCTTTATAGAAGTGCACTTGTATTGTACAATCAGTGATGCTTCACTCATTTACTGAGGAGGAATCGGCTCTTGTAATTGTAGAATATATTGTTGGTGTCACACCCCGGTCCTTTAGTCGAGCACGCGACAACTATCATGTTACCCGTAAACACGTGTGAGTTCACTTCATGTCTTAAGGCACCGCAAGGCATTCCACTATACCATCATTTAAAAATAAACTCAAATCATCCATCAAACAATCCAAATACCCCAACGAAAACAATAATTCTTGCAAAAGATATTTTTACAATTAACAAGAAAATTCTAAAATAGACAATAACAATTTTATAATACTACACAAAATAGACAAATAAGTATTTAACAAAAGCAATCTTTTTTAAAAGTTTACTAAAGTTTCATCCATAGGTCTATTCCACGTAGCTTTCCAAAACTAGTACCTAATGACAATCAACCAAAAGTAGTTTTTTCTGTCCGGCAATCCATTGACGACTACGTTTCCAAACTAGCTTCTCCTAAAAGAGATAAAAGAGTGGGGTGAGTATATAATACTTGGTGAGTGTAATGACATATTGACCATAAATTAGGAGTGAGGGTGATTGTGCCAAAGAATATATCAAAATCATATAATTGCAATGCTAAATGTCATTAACATAAAAATACATTTATAATAATTCTTCCATGACTCAAATGTCTTATTCCACAAATAATTTCACTTTCCTTTCAAACTTTTCTTGGGGTTTACCGAAATTCATTATTCTACCAATAGCCGTTGGTAGAATCCGCCAAGGGACATTTCTAAGATTTTTCATAAAACAATCCCCTACCCATTGGCATTGGCCCGAAGTTTTTGTGGGGTGCATACCACATCATCACGGCCAGTTTGAGTGGCTTTTCATCCCGACATCTCCAAGCTGATAATTAACTGAGTCCTTCCACGCCGCCCCGTCAGTCGGCTCGTGAAAAACTTAATCACAGACTATAGTCTTTCACCATGCACCATGTTACAAAACTCATTTCATATTTCAGTCTCATAACAATTCACAATGGAATGAATTTTACGATTCACATTTATAGTTCAATTGTAACATGATGCAAACAATGTAAAAAATCAAAAGTAGAGTCATGGATTTGTCAATCTATTTAGAGGCATACCACAATCACAAAACATTTCAAATCCAATTTAAAATTCATTTCAAAATATATTTCACAAAATCACAGTCGAAAAACATTTATCATTCATGTTCAATATAACCATTCACTCACAGTGTATGGGAGGGTAATCACTCCCAGATTTCTCCACAATAAGTACTTTATTAATCAGTTTTGTCCAGCCCCTAGATTTTTGGTCACCACTTGTACTGCTCGTCAAACAATTGTCAAACCCTAAGTTTTCTCTCACTAGAATATTTCAAACCTCCTATTAGAGTAAACCTTTTAGAGGTTGATTTGTGAATTTGGAATCTGTAAAGTGCGGGATCTAATAGTATTTTGATTGATTTTTGGAAGAAACAAGAAGAGAGGGAGAGAACGTGTGAACCAAGAGAGAAAAGGAAGAAGAAGAAAAAATGAAATTTGGTTTTCGTGAGTTCTAATGTCTGATCATTGCTCTTCATTTATAATCTATTTTTTTGAATTTATTTAATTGTCCTCCTTCACTACTAATATGCATAAATGTCCAATATGTCTTTGTTAGTAATTTGGAGACTTTTCTCAATGGGTTCAAATATTTAAGATTTTATTTGTAGAGTGATCGGTAATGTGCCAAAAAAAAACTATAAATAGGAAGTGTCAATTTATAAAAACTAAATTAGAAATAATGATTAAAAAAAGTCTCTTTAAAAATCTAATGATTTTGAGTTCAACTCCATCAGTTACCGAATAGAGGACAGACAATTGTTCCAACTTCCAACATAATATGAAAGACAGTGCTCTCCGTTGAAGGGTCACAACCTCACGTGGAGATATATTTATGGAAATAGTAAAAATATAAAATATATTAAATATTGTGCATGCTATCATTTAAATGTTTGGATGGGTTGGTGAATAAATTCTCAACGATTAAAAGTAAAGTTATGAGATCAAATCTCAACGATGGCAAGCAATTGGCAAATTTGATAAGGGAAGTCAAAATGTGGAAGACACGTTACCAAAGGGCTTGCATGCAAAAACATCAAGTTCGGCTCAACGATGGGTAATACAGCAAGGCAATATAGGAAATAAATAAAATAAATAATAATAATAATAATAATAAGTAAAAAATAAAAGTATGCATTCATAATAACCGATGAGAGAGAAATTGTAGAATGGATGTGCTCTTAGGTCAAGTCCCTGTGTAAGATGGGTGTGTTCCGTCAAGTCTCGTGGAGCGTAAACAATAAATGTCGGTCGGTTATGTTGCAAGAGTTGAAGGTCGTTTGTTTACTCAATCAATAAAATTGTTAAATTTTTATGGAGTGCACCGTTTGAAATGAATTTACAAATATTGTCAAATTTTTGTGAAGTATACTATTTGATATGGATTTATAAATACCGAAACAAAATGAAATGTACACCGTTCGGTCAATACCGAAGAAAGGAATATTAGAGAGAATTTATGATTGAATGGATTGGTAAATACCCGTGCCAAACAGGTGCAGGAGCAAGAATAGAAAGACACCGATGAGAGTTATTTAAAATTTTCAATTTCAAGTGTCGAATATAATTTGTCCCATGGTGTCAAAGAGAAATAGAGGATGTCGATTGGAGATTGGAAATGCTATTCGGTCAACGGAACGATGAGAAATAAATATTTAAACATATCAGTGAGGTAAAGATACTAATGGGTCTATGAAAGTGTTCAACACTAGAAATATTGGGAAATATGTGAAAGTCACTGGTGGGTAAATACCGATAGGGAATTCAATTATGACCGACGGTAATATACCGAATGATAGAAATAAAAAAATGGTCTAAAAATAACAATCTCTCAGGAGTAATTTTTACCGAACAAGTCAACACTCTATTATCCGATCACTTAAAATTAAGATATGTATCAATCAAGAGCCTAAGGAATATCCTGAACAATCCAAAGGATAGAATTTCACATTTATATTTAAATTAATTATTTCTCTTATATATTTATAAAATATAAAAATTTTAAAACTTTTCATTTTAGGATAAGTTTCAAAAATTCAGATTTGTCTAATATTACAGTTGGAGGCAGGAGATGCTGTGGATCTTAAGAGAGAATAAAGGGTAAGGGTTTAGGTGAAGACAAAGTCCACCCAAAGAAGAGTAGTAATCTCATAGTGCTGTGGGAAACTTCCACTTGGGTGGGATTTCCTGCATCATCTCTGTAGGACATATATATGCATGGGCTGCAATTTGTAAATTAACTTTTGTTTCTTTGCCATACGTATTGGTTTTTGTTTTCCTGCATCATCTCTGTAGGACATATATATGCATAGGCTGCAATTTGTAAATTAACTTTTGTTTCTTTGCCATACGTATTGTTTTTTGTCGGGCTCTAGAAATATTGTGATGGTACCCTATTTAATAGATCTTAAAAATCATACATGATTATCCAATAAGAAAGTCAATCACCATCAATATCAAATCTTTTTATATTTCTATAAAAATTATAATTCTCGTAAACTCTCATAAAGTCCTAAACTTTCCTAAATCTGGAGGAAATCTAAATTTTTCAGAAGTCTCTAATTATAATTCTAACAATCTTGAAAGATTTCAAAAAAAAGGAAACAATGATTTTATACATCCCTAAAAAGACTATAAATATAGAGCATAGACAACTTTCAAAGAAAACTCAGTTTTTACACATGAAAGAGAGACGATTTTATATGTCGTTCAGAGGGGGGTTCTATAGCCAATCCTTTATGTCATCCAGAAGGGGTTCTATACTCAATCCTATATGTCATTCAGAGTAGGGGTTTCATACCCATTTACATACACCGATAGAGGTAGACTTTCATACTCAATCTTATGCGACCAGAGGTATGATATCTACGACTACTATCAGTCTTTATTTTATCACTCATACTGACTTGAGCATCGGAGTCCCCCTGCTGGGCAGCCCCGGTAAGGTTTTTACAGGTTTCTCATCCGTGAAGAACCGTTGAGCACTACCGCCATCGGTTTCCTGCTCGAGTCGAAAGAGCAGGTATCTGTGAGGTGAAAATCGACTCCAACAGATTAGCGTCGTCCGTAGGAAATGACTGACTGACCAGTCTTAGAAATCTCAAACCTGACTTCACTTCTTCTTGACAGTCTGACTTCATTTGACTATGCGACTATCGGGACGAGCGTATATTATCGAACAAACGGGTCATGTCGCCTCGATCTACCAATGAGATGTATCTCCCCAAATGGATCCATGACACCCTGATCTACCGATGGGATCTATCTCCCCGAACGGACCATGTCGGCCCAATTTATCGATGAGATTTATCTCCGAATGGGTCTATGCTGCCCTTTATTATACGACCTGTCGGTCTCTCCATCGTTCGGCCTGTCAGTCTCTTAATCTCTTGTTAGTCTCTTGACTCCTTGATCATTTGATTTTTCAACCTGTCGGTCTCCCAATCTCTTGTTTGTCTCTTGACTCCCTAATCGTTTGATTTTTTGACCTGTCAGTCTTTCCATCGTGTGGTCTATCGGCCTCTCAATCTCTTATTAGTCTCTTGACTCCCTGATCGTTTGATTTTTTGACTTGTCAGTCTGTCCATCGTTCGGCCTGTCGGCCTTTCAATTTCTTCTTAGTCTATTGACTCTCTGATCGTTTGATTTTTCAACATGTCGGTCTCTCCATCATTCGGCCTGTCAGTCTCTCAATCTCTTGTCAGTCTCCTGACTCCCAGATTGTTTGATTTTTCGACCTGTCGGTCTCTCATTCATTCAGAGGGTCTAAGTCGCTCAACTCCTATCATTCGGAGAGTTTAAGTCGCCCAACTCCTATCGCGCTCCTATCGATTTAGAGCGACTAAGTCACCCAACTCCTATCGTTCGGAGGGCTTAAATCGCCCAACTCCTATCGTTTGGAGAGTCTAAGTCGCCCAACTCCTATCGATTTGAAGGGTCTAAGTCGCCCATTTCCTATCGTTCGGAGGGTTTAAGTCGTCCAACTCCTATCATTCGGAAGGCCTAAGTCGCCCAACTCCTATCTATTCGAAGGGCCTAAGTCGCCCAACTCCTATCGTTGGAGGACCTGAGTCGCTCAGCTCTTATCGTTGGAGGGTCTGAGTTGCCCAACTCCTATCGTTCGTACGCATCATCACTGTGGGATAGAACTCCCGGCACAGGTGGACGCGACCCTACTATTTAAAAACTTCATATTGCTCAGAAGGTCTAAATCGTCCAACTCCTATCGTTCGGAAGATCTAAGTTGTCTAGGTCCTATCGTTAAAGGGTCTAAGTTATCCAACTCCTATCGTTCGTACGCGTCGTCAATATGGAATAGAACTCTGTGGACGGGTGGACGTGACCCCCTTTATCTAAAGATTTCCTATTGTATGGTGGGTTTAAGTCACCAAGATCCTATTATTCGAATGTGTATTAATTAGGGACGGAACTCCTCGAACGGACACATGTTGTCCTGATCTACCGACGAGATTTAATTCCCCGAACAAACCTATGACGCCCTGGTCTATAGATCAACCTGTTGGTCTCCCAATCATTCGATCATTCGGCCCGTCAGTCTGGTATTCTCTCGATCGTTCGACTTGTCAGTTTGGTATTCTCTCGATCGTTCAACCTGACGGTTTGGTATCCACTCGATCGTTCGACCTCTGGATCTCACGATCACTCAACCTGTTGATCTGTCAATCTCTCGATCACCCGAAAACTCAGTCTCTCGATGACTCGATCTCTCGATCATTTGATCTCTCAGTCTACTGACCTACTGATCTCTTGACCTTTCAGTCTTCTGGGAGACCTCTTGCAGTCCACTCTACTCCTAATACCATTTCTTCAAAATGAAATTAAGAGTGGGGGCAAATGATGGTACCTTATTTAATAGATCTCAAAAATCATGCATAGTTATCCGATAAGAAAGGCAATAATCATCAAAGTCAAACACTTCCATATTTTTATAGAAATTATAATTTTTGTGGACTCTCATAAAGTCCTAAATTTTTCTAATTCTAGAGGAAGTCTAAATCTTTCAAAAGTTTCTAATTACAATTCTAACTATCTTAAAAGATTTCAAGTAAAAGGAAATTAGAGTTTTCTACACCCCTAGAAAAGTTATAAATACAGAGTATAGACAACCCTCAAAGGGGACTTAGTTTTTACACACGAAAAAGAGGCGATTTTATATGTCGTTCAGATGGAGGTTCTATACCCAGTCCTATATGTCATCGAGAGGGGGGTTCTATACCCAATCCTATATGTCATTCAGAGAGGAGTTTCATACACATTTACATATATCGACAAAGGTAGATTTTCATGCTCAATCTTATGGATCAGAGGTATGATATCTATGACTACTATCAGTTTTTATTTTATCACTCATACTGACTTGAGCGTCGGAGTTCCACGCCGAACCAGCCCCGGTAAGGCTTTTACAGGTTTCTCATCCGTGAAGAATATTTGAGCACCATCGCCATTGGTTTCCCGCTCGAATCGGAAGAGCAGGTACCTGTGGGTGAAAATCGACTCCAACACTATGCATCCCAGAGTGGGTCTTGGTACCTCTCAGATTATCATTCTTTTCTCATACAATATAGCCTCTCTAGTTTTCGTTAAATGAAATCCTTTCTTTCACAAGCCGACACGGGCTTCCCCCTTCATTTCTCTGGTTCTGGCGGTCACAGAACGTTTGTAAAAATGCTTATGTAGTTTATCTATGCTAGTAACATGATACATAATATTGCCTTGTGTTCTGCATGTTTCATGTCTCCGGAGGTAGTAACATGATACATAATATATATCCTTTCGACCCTAGCTCGTTTGCTCCCAATAAAAAAATTCTTATGGTCGAAATTCCCTTGTGTCTTCCTCGTGTAAACAACTTACATATTTACGGTAAAAGCAATGCATAAAATTTTGAATTCCGAGCTGTTGCAAAATTACTGTACTTGATGTTGAGCTATCCCATGGAATCTTGTATTATTGTACCACTTGCTTTTAGACCATTTCTTTTTCTTTTATCTTTTGAAAAGAGATTCTTTGAGCTGTCCTCAAGTAAGCTCCAAGGTAAATAATCTTGTTCACACTTAATTTACCATAAATCTCAAAGAAGATTGGGTGGAGGCAAAGGTGGAGGCGACTGTTCTTTATCTTTTGAAAAGAGATGTCCTCCACAAAGCTCCAAGTTAAATAATCTTGTTCTCACTTAATTTACCATAGATCTCAAAGAATGGGTGGAGGCAAAGGTGGCGGCGGCGGAGGAGGTAAAGGTGGCGGAGGAGGAAAGGGAGGCGGAGGTAGCTCCGGTGGCAGTAAAGGTGGAGGTGGAGGTGGAGGCTCTGCCAAAGGCGGTGGCAGCGGTGGTGGTCAAGGTATGATGAAGGCTCCGGGAGGAGGTGGGGCATCCATATCAAGAGATGTATTTGAAAATAATCCGCAGGGTTACTTCTCTGGTCTGCATGCTAGCCAAAAGGGCTCCAATAAGTAGTGTTTCAAGCTTTCTGGCCTATTCTAGGAGATGTAGAAATTACGTGCTACTTTAACTATGTTTCTTAAGAGTGCTCCGTTCAGTTGTCATGTGATAAAAGCCTCAGGTCTCTTATGTTTTGAATATGGAGTGTGTTGGCCCTTGTAAGAGGCTGTCATGGCCTTGTTCTATAGCAATAAATTTCTTCCCCTGCTAAGGTTTTTATTTATTAGTTCCTCATCCTTTTCATATGATATAAAATTTTAGTGATGATGCAACTAATCTTTATATTTTAAATTTTTATGTCATGCGAGATACATAACTTTTTATCTACTCATTTAGGCTCAATTTCCTTTTATAATAGTGTACTTTTTTGTGCGTTATTAGCGATAGAAATTTTTTTGTCACTAAACAAATTAACGACAAATTTTTTTAAAATTTTTATCGTTAAATCCGCCACTAAATCCATATTTTTTTTGTAGTATAGCCTCTCTAGTTTTAATTAAATGAAATCCTTTCTTTCTCAAGCCGACACGTGCTTGCCCCCTTCATTTCTCTGGTTCTTCTGGCGGTCATGGAGCGTTTTTAAAAATGATTATGTAATTATCTATGCTAGTTACATGATATATAACATTGCTTTGCGTTCTGCATGTTCATATAATATAATTTTGCACCTTGTTCTTCTAAAACTTCTTCCTGTATCCCTTTCATCTCTCGTTTGCTCCCCCCACAAAAAAAAAAAAAAAAAAAAAAGCAAAAAAAATACACTCACTCCGTGAAATTGAACTTTGCCCTACTCTTTTAAAATTTTTGGTCTTTATTTCCATTGCTGATGGCTTCTCTGCGGGATATTCAATTTTCGATAGGTCTTCAATCGCAGAAATACCTGCTCAAACCTACTAAAAAGCAACAAATAAGATAATGGTGACGGAATCATAATTTGATTTCAGAAAATAAATTATATATGTGAGTTTATACATATATAAATGTGTGTGTGTGTGTGTATATATATATATATATATATATATATATATTGAAAGTGTGGTAAATCTAAAAAGTTATAATAAAATATATGATGGTATCATTAAAAAATATATCTATCTTTTATTATTAAAGAAGAATTTATTCGATTATTTTCTTCAAATCTGCATATTTTGAAAGCAGACGATTGCTTCATTCTTATAATAGAAAATAAATTCTTCTCAATGTATGTGTTTAAGCAATTATTAAGTAATTGATTATTCATTTTGTTGTGCAGTTAATTTTTTTACTATATTTATTAAAAAAATAATATTAATATAAAAACAAAAAGCACAGTAACATCTTACCAAAAAAAAAAAAGCACAGTAACAGTCGCAGATAATTAATTAAAAAAACCAATGGATATGAAAATGTTTTTTGTTTTAACAATCTTTCATTCTTTTTTTTTCAATTGAAAGTTTCTTATTTTTCTTTTCTTTTTTAAACAAGAAAAGAGATTTGTGACATGAGAAAATAAATAAGTGATAATATTTTTAATAATTTAAAATTGTTTATTTTAATGGAAATATAAAAGGTGAGTCCGAATAATTAGATGTTCTATTGGAATCTAAATTTTAAAAGGTGGGATTATTGTTTGAAAAATAAAAACAAAAAAAGAGAAGCTGAAAATTATTGTGTATTATTCGGTATGCAATTGATAGTTTAAGGGGGTTCTACTTATACTTTTATTATTGTTTAATAACCAAATATTCTGTACTATTCAATAATGCAAGTTTTATCATAATTCTATAAAATTTTCGCTTGAACTGTAATAGTATCGTGTGATCACAAAAAACACCAGATACGTTTCTCCATTTCACCCAATTCGTTTGAATTCTATGTTTTACGTCTTCATTTATATTACTATCATTTTGAACGATGGATTCAAAATATCTTAAACGTTTATTTTTTGTATGTCATGACTTTTTAATTTAATAGTTTTTTCATCATTCAAAAAGCTGTCACTAAACGTACATGTCATATATTCATTTTTTTACCGACTTAATCTAAACCCTCTAAATACTAGTGTATCCATCTATAATTCCAATTTAACACAATAATCTCTTTAGTTTTATCGACTAACATTATATCATTTATTATCTCAATTTTTTCTCTATGCCAAAATGATATGGTTTTGAGATGTTTATTTGGCACTCTCATAATCATCCCTCATTTATTATCATAACATGTTATACACTCGTTTGGTATAATTTATACTCACCCCTCTTTCTCCATTTTTATAGAATAAGCTTAGTTAATACGCGTGATTGTTTAGAACTGGATTTTGGGGAGACTACTGTGAGAAACTACCTTGGGTATAGACTTTGCTTCTGTTTTTGAGGTGTCGTTAGTTTGACCCAAAGATGGTATTTTGTATAAAACTTATTTGAAACTTATTTAACTCTATCTTTTGAATTTAGTTGGTTTTAATTATGTATAAACCTTTATGAAGGACCATCAATTTCTCTTTTTATGATATTTATTTGGGAATTATTGTTGGTTTTGCTTTTTATCCCTCGAGCGGAAACCCAATTCTGATGATTGATGACATTGAGAGATCGGGATGACCTATGGTTTTATTTGGAGATTTTGAATGTCTTGTGGTACTTTGGAGCACAAGGTGAATTTCACATGTGTTTCCGGGTGATATGACGGTTGTCGCATGCCAGGACCTGTGGGTCGTGGTGTGACAAACCAAATAAGTGGTATCAACCAGATTCAATGTTAGGATCTCTTTATTTTGAAATTTAACTTAAATAATTATTCAAATTTATCGGCAATATATATATATATATAGTAATATATAATTATTAGTAGCCTTTAGAAAAGTCATTACATGTAGGGGTGTTCATTCATAGGAGTTTTCGGTTTTTTTGATTATTTGGTTCGGGTTATTCAGATTTTAAATTTTAGAAAATCCAATCAAAAATCGAATCGAATAAAATGAAATCCAAACTAATTTACCTAAATTAAATTCAAGTTAAACGGTTTGGGTTTCATTTACCCGAATAACCATATATCACGAAAATTTTCTCTAATCATTTTGTTAAATGATTTAAGTTTTAATGGAATTGGGTATGACATGTTATATGGGATATGTTATTCGAGTTTCGGGCGGGTTTCGAATAAAAATCTTCATTTTTACACTCGAACTATTTACTCGAATTTTTAATCGGGAGAAACCATTCATCCTATTCGATTTTTATTAACCCGAACCAAATAACCCAAATTTATAATGAGTCGGGTGAGTGAATAAATTTGACCGGATAATGAACACCACTAATTACATGTCTAAACATCTGGAAGACAATTTCTGTACATGGTAGGAGCATTAAAAAAATAAATAGAAAGTTAGTTTAGTGGGAATGTTACTAAAATTCTTTAACCATAATCTTGGATTCAGTGACAGGAATGGAGAAAATTATGTTGTGAGAATTTTTACTAATTTAGAATGATCGTAATTCAAATCAAATTAATCAAAAAATAATTTTAATACCGATAGTCAAGCGAGAAGGGAAAAAAAAAAAGCGCACTAAGAAGCAATAGTCGAAATTTGAACTTATCTTGAAAACAATGGAACATTAAGGTAAAACACAATCAAGTATCACCACGTTTTGGATGAAGATTAAAAAGGCGCATAAACCCATTTGTGGGTGGCATTCCACCGCTTCACTAATCATTCAGATTGAAGCTAAATCTGGAATAGTAAAGGTCAACTTGGCGAAATTATTAGACCACAGGAAACTTCCTTGAAAATGATTATTAATAAAGTGTGTGGATATTGGTATCACACTTTTATAGATACAGTGATAGTATTATATTTTTTTTAGTTATAAATTTTGGATTTAAATTATAAGAATAGGTAATGAAATTTAAAAGAACTGGTTCTTTAATAAGTCTCATTATTTTTAAATTGAATTAATTAGATAAAATCTGAATTTTGATGGAAAAAAAAAAATCAACTATGGTAAACAGAAGGGTGATTGTTTGTACTTTCTTAGAGTTCACATACTCCTGAGGTTGATAACCGCGTCCTTAGTGGGCTTTCTTTGTCAATTTAAAATCCTATAAATTTAATGTCTCTATAAGTCCATTTGGTATTTGTCCCGAAATTTCGTCCCAGTTGAGGTGCAAGGAGTCGTAATTTCCTGTTTATTAGAGTATATTATATATTAATTTAATTTTAAAAATATTTAGTTTTATTTATTTTTATATTTTTATATTTATAATATTATATTTCTATATTTGTGATAATAAATTTTGCATATAAACTAATTTATTGTAATAATTCATTGATTCAATGAAATGTTAGAGTTTTATATTTTTATATTCTTTTCTATTTCTAAATTTCTATAATATGATATTAAAATTATATTTCAATTTCTCTAATTTGCTATCAAAACTATGACTCCATGCCACTACAAAATTATAGTACTATATTGACGGTGACTTTTATTGATGGTGAGATTTAGTGACGATATTATATGACCTATAGAGACGTTTTTTTATGAAACTGTTGAGAAATATATATATTTTCCTACGGAATAAAATTGCTCGTCGGGATAAGTTTATCAACTGTCAATAAAGATAGCAAAACCGTCTATAAAAGTCAACGTTCAAATTTGACGGTTATCACTTGTGATTAATAAATATAATAGTGTTTAGAGACGGTTTTGAAACTCTCTATATAACTCTTTTTTACTATCTATTCAACAATAACGTTTGCATAAATTTTTCATCTATGCTAACGGATATATTTTACCGTCCATAAATATTATCTACCATTTGAGCGGTTATCACTTGTCGTCAATAAATATAGCAACTTTAGTCATGGTTTGGAAAGAGTCTCTATTTGGGTCTTCTTTACTGACGGATAAACCATACCATATACATAACTCTATACCTATGCTTACATATATATTGCATCATTTGTAAAAGAGATATTTAATTAAGACAGTTATTAGTTATCATTAGTAAATGTGACACTATTACTATATAATAGGTGGCAATAATATGTTGTAATTTTATAATAAATTGTGGTAAGTTTACAATAATTAATAGTAAAGTAAAATAGTGGTAACTAAAATTATGATAAATTTAAGTTAATTAATAGTAATATAGTAGTAATATAGTAGTAACTAATAGTAATATAGTAATAGTGATAAATTTACTATAAATAGTATTAATATAGTGGTAACTAGTAGTAATATAGTAATAACTTAAATTGTGAAAAGTTTGTGATAACTAGTAGTAAATATATGATAACAGGTAGTAAGTGGTGGTAAGATTACGATAACTGGTAGTAAGTCGCGGTCTACATGCCCCTACGCTATCTGCCTCCTATTATCACTAATTATTACTATATTTCACTCCAATAAATAATATTGTTACCAAACTATATTTATCAGTGGCTATCACAAATTTCTCACAAGTTTTCATAATATTAATTATCAATATTAGTAATTTAAATAATGTAATATGATATCTAATATTAGTAATTATATAAAATTAATAATTATCAACATGACAATTGTTACATAATTTAGTGTTACAATATGACATTATGACAATTGGACTAATTGTTACATAATATAATATGGTGTTATAATATAATATTATGACAATTGTTATAAATGTAATGACACTATATTACATAATATAGTATTATAATATGAAATTATGATAATTTATTAACCAATTGGACATTATAACTAATTGTTATATAATATAGTGTTACAATATAATATGATATTATAATTATTCACACATGGTACAATTGATATCATGTTATATAACATAATTAATTATCAATATTAGTAATTTAAATAATGTTACATGATATCCAATATTAATAATTACATAAAATTAATAATTATATAATGTAATTATTAATATTATATTCAATTGAAACAAAAAGGAAATACAAAAATAGCAATCGATGATATGGGAAATATAAAAATATGAGAAATTAAGAATAAGACGGGTAATAACAAAAAGTATAAGAAAAAGTGTGTAAATAAAAAATAGGTGGATAAAGAATAAAAAAATGGAAAAAAAAGGCCGGGGAATTTTATAGGGAGACAAAATGGGTTTTGAATTTTTTTTTTTTTTTTTTGTAAAACTTAGGCAGACCAAATGATTAAACTCAAATATATTGTTAAAATAGTTTTCATTGTAGCATTTTTAGGAACTATTTGAAAATAGTCTCTATAATAGCACCATTGACTATAGTAAGTTGAGGAGATAATTTAGATAGGTGGTATAGGTTACTATAACAAGTGTGATAAGCTTGTGATAACATATAGTAATAAAAGGTGGTAAAAGAAAAAGATGAAAGGTGATGTTTAAATCCATCATTTAATATATTTTCTAAAAATAAAAATAAAAAGAGCAACTCCACTTCCTAAAAAGAAAAAAAAATAAAAAAATACAGCACAAATTCTTAGAGTTCTAAACTATTTAATACTTTTAAAAAAAAAAAAAGAAAAGAAAAGATGTCTAAACTCATCATTTAATACATTTCCCAACTTTGTAAAGTGATGGTATTTTATGAGGTGTAGTAATAATATTTTATGAGGTGTAATAATAATAGAGTGGTAACTAATAGTATCTAATATAGTAGTAATTAATAGTAAATTTGTATTATGACTTTATGAGTGACAATGGAAGGTAGTGGAGTCGTGAGATATGTAATACAATGGTAGTAATATAATAGTAGTAACTAGTAGTAATATAATGGTAACTAATAGTAAATTTGTGTTATGACTTTATGAGTAGAACCGTGGAAGAGACAGTGGAATCGTGGAGTATGTAACATAGTAATAGTAATATAGTAATAGTAACTACCGGTAATTAGTAGTAAATTTGTGTTATGACTTTATAGTCGTAACTAGTGATAACTAATAGTAACTAATAATAGTGATAATGGGAGACGGTGAAATCGTGGGAGAGACGGTAGAACCATGGACTATTTAATATAGCAATAGTAATATAGTGGTAGTAACTAGTGATAATTAGTAGTAAATTTATATTATGACTTTATAGTGGTAACTAGTAGTAGTGGTATTATGACTTCATAGTGATAACTAGTGGTAACCAATGGTAACTACTAGTAGTGGTAACTAGTAGTAGTGACAATGGGAGGCGGTGGAACTGTAGGAGAGATTGTAGAATCATGGGCTATGTAATATTATAGTAGTAATATAGTGATAGTAACTAATAGTAACTAATAATAAGTTTGTATTATGACTTTATAGTGGTAACTAGTGATAACTAATAGTAATTAGTAGTAGTGATAACTAATAGTAAGTTTATATTATAATTTTATAGTGGTAACTAATAGTAACTAATAGTAGTGACAATGGGAAACGATGGAGTCGTAGGAGAGAATCGTAGGCTATGTAATATAGTAGTAGTAATTAGTGGTAACTAATAGTAAATTTGTATTATGAGTTTATAGTAATAACTAGTGGTAACTAGTAGTAGTGGTAATTAGTAGTAAATTTATATTATAACTTTATAGTGTAAATAGTGGTAACTAATAGTAACTAGTAGTAGTGGTAACTAATAGTAGTGACAATGGGTGACGGTGGAACCGTGGGAGAGGCGATGGAACCGTGGACTATATAATATAGTGGTAGTAATATAGTGGTAGTAAATAGTGGTAACGAATAATAAGTTTGTGTTATAAGTTTATAGTGGTAATTAGTGGTAACTAATAGTAACTAGTAGTATTGGTAATTTGTAGTAAGTTTGTATTATAACTTCATAGTGGTAACTAGTAGTAGTGACAATGGGAGAGGTAGAACCGTGAGCTATGTAATATAGTGGTAGTAATTAGTGGTAACTAATAGTTAATTTGTGTTATGAGTTTATAATAATAACTAGTAGTAGTGGTAATTAGTAGCAAATTTGTATTATAACTTTATAATATAAATAGTGGTAACTAATATTAATTAGTAGTGGTGGTAACTAATAGTAGTGATAATGGGAGACGGTGGAACCGTGGACTATGTAATATAGTGGTAGTAATGTAGTGGTAGTAAATAGTGGTACCTAATAATAAGTTTGTGTTATGAGTTTATAGTGGTAATTAGTGGTAACTAATAGTAACTAGTAGTATTGGTAATTTGTAGTAAGTTTGTATTATGACTTCATAGTGGTAACTAGTAGTAGTGACAATGGGAGACGGTGGAACTGTGGGAGAGGCGGTAGAACCGTGAGCTATGTAATATAGTAGTAATAATATAATGATAGTAACTAGTGGTAATTAATAGTAAATTTGTGTTATGACTTTATAATGATAACTAGTGGTAACTAGTAGTAAATTTGTATTATGACTTTATAGTGGTAATTAGTGGTAACTAGTTGTAATTAGTAGTAGTGACAATGGGAGATGATAGAACCGTCTCTCCACACGGTTCCATTGCCTCACATACTCACAATAGAATCGTCTCTTCCCACGGTTCCACCACCTTATGCACTCACGGTGGAACCGTCTCTCCCCACGATTCCACTGCCTCACATTGAAACTCACAAAACCATAACACATTATATACCTCATGGTTCCATAGTCTTCTGTTGTCACACATAAAGTCATAACAATTACATACTCCACGGTTTCACTGTCTTTCCCAAAGTTCCACCGCCTCCCACAGTTCCACCGCACCTATTTAGACATTTTCTTTTTGACTTATTTTATTCTTTTTTTTTAACTCTCTCTTTTTCTTTTATTCCTACTATTCTTTTTTTTTAACTTTTTTTTTTTTTAACTCTCATTTTCCCTTCCTTAAAACATATAAACAAATAAATTGCTTTTAACTCTCATTTTTCCTTTCTTAAAACATATAAACAAATAAATTGAAATTAATCGTTGGATCAATTGGATATTATATTTTAGAATTAGCCCTAGCCATTGGATGTAGTTTATCTAATTTGAATTGACAACGTGACAGAAAATGAGCAAATTTTGGATTGCTTTCATGGCATATGGTGAGTTTTTTAGCAATCTAAAACTAAAACTAAATGTGTGTAACTAAAAGTGGGTAAAAGTAAAGTGTAGGGCGAGGGACAAAATTATAAAAAAAAGAAGGGTTTTGAAATTGGTTATAAAAATAAGGCGGTCAACATCCTTCAAAACCATCAAAAATCTCTCATTTCCTGTCATTCCCTCGAAAGCTCTCCTCTCCTTCCCTCAAAACTCTCAAAATCCATTAAAAGATATAGCCTTAAATATATCAAAATCTAATTTAAATAGTAAAAAAAGTTCAAAGAGAAATGAAAAGGAAAAAAGAAAAAGAAAAACATGACCCTATGGTGAAGGGAAAAAAAAAAAAAAAAAGAGATGAGTGAGATAAGGAAAAAAAATAGCGGTGAGACTGAGATAAGGAAAAGAAAAAAAATAGCACTAGGCATGCACCCATGGGGGTATGCACGGTGCCCCTGCGGTTCCACCGCGCTACCTGTACAGGCAAGCGTGAGGCGTGGGGGCGTGGAGGCATGCGCGGTTTTACCGTGTTGCCCATGCAAGCAAGCACGGGCCATGCACGCCGGCACCCGCGGGGGCATGCACGGTTCCACTATGTTGCCCATGCAGCACTACCGCACACCCTCGTGATCGCCTATGCAGGGCAGAGCACGGTACCCTGCACCTATTTCCCGTGCTTGATTATGTCCATAATTCACATAAATTCACATAAAGTTGTTATTATAAATTTAAATAATCTAATGATATAAAATTAGTAATTTATATAATATAGTGTTAAATTTTTTAAAATTCATCAAGCAATTATATATATTATATATAATTTAAAGTTATAATTTGAAATTATGATAATGATAGTAATTAATAATCTTATATAATATAATACTAATTATCAATATTATATACTTTTATATAATGAAATATTAATTATCATTCAAAACAAAAAAAAAAAGTAAATTCCAAAAAAAATATTTTATATTATATAAATTCCTAGAAAAAAGAAGAGAAAAGGTAAATGAGAATATGTAGTAATTTTGCGATAACAAGTTATAAGTTCACGATAACATGCAATAATTTTGTGATAAAAAGTGGTAAGTTCTAATAACTAGATAAAAAGTGATAACAAGTTGTAAATTCGTGATAAAATATAGTAATTTTTTGATAAAAAGTGTTAAGTTCTGATAACTAGTAGTAATTGATGATAACTTTGAAGAATGCAAATATAAGTTATATTTAAATTTAAATCCAATACTCTCTAAGATCGTAGTGCAGAACCAATAGTTTCTTTTTATAACCACCCATCACCAACCTTACCTTCTCATCTTGTACGAGCAAATATTGTTAATTGATATATATGTTTATAAACATTTAATTGTAGACAACCACCAATTTCTCTCTCCTCCCTCCTTTCCTCCTCTCTTCACAACAAGACCTTTCACTTGGTACACCTCCTAACCTTTAAATACACACATGCACACCTATGCCACCATGGTCCATTATTGGGTGAAACCACAAATCCTCCAATCCAGTTCATCTCCCCTCCCATTACACCTCCCATTGGACTAGTATTGCACAAAGTCAATTACACATGACGTAAATAAATCATTTTTCATTGTTAGCTTGCCGATTCCTTTTATAGATACAAAAATAATAATATCAATAATTTCAATAAAATCACATTCCTCAATTATAAAATCTAAAATATGAATTAAGTTGTATGGTGTAATTAATATTATTAATTTAAATAACGTAATGATATAAAATTAAAGCATGGTATATATAGTATGTATTGATATACAAGTCGTCATGAAATGTAATGTGGTAAGTGATTTTTTTGAATAATCTAAATATGTAGTATTGAGTAAAAATATGAAAAAAAAAAAATATGAGGAGTCAAGAGCAACACAGTAAAAAAAGATAGTAAAGAGTAAAAGTGTGAAAAAAATAGTAAAGAGTGAAACTGTGAACAAAAGCGAGAAAGAAATGTAAAGATTTTGAAAATTTGTTTGTGAAAATGACGGTCATATAACTAAACCGCAAGCTTCTCTTTCCCTCCAAAGCTCTCCTCTCAAAATCTATAAAAACTTATAACTCGACCAAAGCCTCATTCCATCGAATATTTTCGACCAAAAATTGAAAGTTTTTCTTCCCCTAACCCATTTAAACCTCTCACTCAAGTTTTCACTGCAACAAATCTACAAGACCAACAACTTTACAAAATTTTATAAAAAGGTAATCACTTTTTTTTAAAAAAAAAAAAGTTACTCTGGATTCTACTACATTCTTCTTCTGAAAGATTTTAAATTTTTCTAGTTATGAATATGAGATAAAGTAAACGACAGCTGACCATGAAGAATCACAATCATCCCAAAAACAAATTCAGTTTAAAGAAGTCCAATTATCCTAAGATGTTATCTCAAATTTAAAAATAAGCAAATCATTTTAATTTATGATAATTAGTAATTATCCGTTTTTTAAAAAATAAACAGATCATTTTAATTTTATATTGAGTAATTATCCATTTTTAACATTTTATTTCACTATAATCTTTCTAATTTCACTTCTATCTCTGAATAATAATCCATTGTTAGGTTTCTCCAATATCTGGGAGTGCACATAAAAGCCAACCGACATCATCACCACCTGAATCCATAAAAAAGGTAATATTTTCATTTACAACAATTTCTTACATTGTACAATGTAATTACATTCATTTCACTATTGGTTTTTATTAATAAATTGACATGAAGGATTATTAATAAGTTGGTCATCTGCTTAGTTTTGATGCTAAGATTATGCCTTCAAATTGTGATAAAATTTTTGGTGATCCAAGTGAATATTTTTTGTTTCAGCATCTCAAAAGAAACATACAGTTGCAATTGTGGGACATTCAATATATATATTTTTTTTATATGTATCCCTCATTCAACTTAATGTATCAATCATTCTTATATATTAATACACGTATATACTATTTTTTGTAATTTTTTTATTTTATAGTCTCTATACCATCTTAAAAAAACCGTCACTATTGATATCATTGATATCATGTGTAATCCGATGATAAAATGTAATAACCTTTCTTAACACTTGTAGTAATCGATAATAAAAGGTAGTAACATTTCCCAAAATTTGTGGTAACCGATGATGCAATGCACTAATTCATACTAACACCGTGTGGTAACTGAGAATAATAAAACAATAATTTTTTCAAATCCTTTTTTAACCAACGACAAAAGGTAGTAACTTTTTATGTGATAACGATGATAAAAGCAATAGCATTTCCTAATATTTGTGGTAACTAATAATACAAGATAGTAATTTATACTAATACATATGGTAACCGATGATAAAAGTTAGTAATATTTCCTAGCCCTTTTCTAATGAACATAAAAGGTGGTAACATTTTTTAACAGTTATGATAATCGATGATAAAATATAGTAATATTTCCTGACATTTGTGATAAGCGATGATACAAGGTAGTAACTTATACTTATGATAACCGACGATAAAAGATAGTAACATTTCCTACCACTTGTGATAACCGATAATATAATATAATAACTTATGCTAACACTTCTAGCATTTATGGTAACCGACGATAAATGATGATAACATTTCTTAACAGTTGTAGTAACCGATGATACAAAATAATAACATTTCCTAACACATTGTAATCGTTGATAAAACTTGTAACATTTTCTAACACACGTGCTAACTGACAATAAAAGTAATAATTTTTACCAACGTTTTTTTAATCATGAGTATAGATCTAGGACATACTCCAACGGCGACCAAAACTGTCAAAATAAATCTATCCCGACTGGTGTATAGCTAACTGAAAGTCCATTCGTTGGAAAAGGTTCTGTCGACTGTTTTAAGTGGTTTTGCAGACGGTTTCCATCTGTCTCAACAGGGCATTTGTTTTGTAGTGTGTTAAAATTTTTTTAATATGGTATGAGAGCCAAAAATCCAAGCCAATAGCTAGAACTAGAGCAAAGATCCTCTATCCAAACTCTATTTTAAATTTAATAGATTTTTATTATATTATTTTGAATTTTTGAGTGGCTATAAAATATATTATGTATTAAAATCAATTGATTTTAAAAATGTTTGAATTTTCTTATTTTTATATTACTATTTATAATATTATATTTTTATATTTGTAATAATAAATTTTTTACAATTTAATTAATATAATAATTCATTATATTGAAATTACTAAATACTATGGTTTTATATTTTTATTGTTTATTATGTACAAATTTCTGTAATACTGCCGAAGAGAGTAAGTAAAACATAATAAGTGAACAAGAGGGGCAATACCCCATTGTAAAACAATTTCGAACTAAAAACTTGTTTCGTGAATTAAGATTTTAAGTTCAGAACTTATCACACCTCCTGGAACAATACCATTCTATATAACATAAAGGGGGAAAATGAGAGAGAGACGCAAGTGGACTAACTAATTGTTGCATGATCGAGAACAAACTTATGATAACTAGTAGGCCGTAGACACACCAAGTATTGTGTGTTATGTGTCATAAAAAAAAAACAATCAGAAACAATTATAATTTATTAGATTTATAATGTAATTATCAAATTATGAATAGTACAATACAAAATATTAAGATTTCAATTGTAATAAATTATTTCGATAATTTTAAAGTCTATTTTAACATATTTAGAAGTTTGTAAAATTTGAAAACAAAATGAGTTTGATTAATTTTATTTTCGAGACTTAAATTACCTAAATGTACTCAAATCCAGAATTTCAAAAGAATATTTAAATGTTAAAAGTAAAACGACAAATAGAAATGATAAACAAATACTAAGGAGGGACGTATAAGACTTAGTCAAATTTTTTACTTCTTTGGAGAGAAGTCAAATGTTGGTTCCGTTAGAAAATGACTATGCCTATTAGTTTTTTTCTTTTATATTTAGATTTAGCGTTGGATGCTCATAAGATATGAATTGTATTTTTTCATTGTAGAAACACTTATTAGATCTATAATTAACTCAATATAAAAATTAAATTATTATCTAAATCAATAAAAATACGATTTATATTAGCGATAGAAAAAGAAGAGGTTAATCACTGTAGTTCTAAAAAATGTCAATGAATGAAGTAAAAAAAGGGATAATAATTTGAGTGAAAAGATAATGGAAATAAAGAGTCGACGATCCGTGGGGCTAAAAAAATTAAAAGGGGAAAAATTTATGTCAAAAAAAGACAAAGGATCTAAGAAGGAAAAACTGGTAAAAAATGAGGAAAAACTTGAGCGAAAAAAAGAGGAAGGATATGAATGAAAAAAATAAAAGAAAAAACTGTGGTCAACAAATTGCACAAAAAAAAAATTAAGGGGAAAAACCTTTATCCAAAAAAATGAAGGACTTAAACGAAAAATAAAACTGGGTAAAAAGATATAAAGACAAAGAACCCGATGGAAAAAACCGGGTTAAAAAAGGAAAGACTTAAATGAAAAAACAAAAAGATTTGAATGAAAAAAAAAATGCTTTCCCCTTTTCTTTTATATTTAGACAAGTAGGGCAAAAAAAAAAAAAAAAAAAAAAAAAAAAAAAAACCAAAACAAAATGAGAAAAGTCTATGTTTCAATAAAAAATGAAAGAAGTAAATGAAAAATAAAATTAGGTTAAAAAAATAAAAAGAAAAATGACCCGAATAAAAAAAAATAACCAGGTCAAAAAAAAGATGAATGACGTGAATTAAAAATCAAAGAACCTAAATGAAAAAAAAATTGGGATAAAAATAGTATGGGATGATCACACTCTTGAACGTTTTTATTTTTTATATAAATATATAAAATATATAGATATATAGATAAACAAATAAAAAGATAAAGGATTCAATTGAAAAGAAATAACCAGGTAAAAAAAAAAACAGAGAATGGATTTGAAAGAAAAAAAAAATAAAATAAAAGAACCTAGATGCAAAAAAAATTGGGGTCTAGAAATATGGGAAGGATCCGGAGGCAAAAAAAAATTATGATCTAGAAAATATTGGAGGGGATGACCACTCTCAAGTGGTTTTTTCTTTTATATATAGACAAGTGGGGTTAAAAAAATAAATAAATAAATCTATATCCAAATAAATGAAAAATCTAAACTAAAAACAAAACCGGATAAAAAAAATAAAAAGATGAAGGATTCGAATGAAAGAAAATGGGGTCAAAAAAGGGAAAGGATTTGGATGAAAAACAAAAGTCTGAATTAAAAAAAAAAATGAGATCCCATAAACAAAACTAGGTAAAAAAAAGGAAGAAAGATTTGAATGAAAAAAAAAAAAAAAAGTCAAAAAAAGAGGAAAGATAAGGACTTGAATGAGAAAAAAAACTAAGGTTTGAAAAAGGGGACCAAAATGAAAAATAAAAGGAATGATTTAAATGGAAAAAAATGATATGAATGACCAAAAAAAAAGTTATAGTTTAAATAAAAAAGAAGGAAGTGGTAAGCAGAAGAGTGTGGTCACGTGAGAGGGACACCATACCCTCCCCTTTACCTTCATACACTTAGATAATTTGAAAATGACACGTGGCATTTGGTCTAAATGGTATGAATACCGTAAGTAATGAGTATTTTATATTTATAATTTCTATAATTTGTAACTAATACTAGATATATCAAATGATTTTTAAATCAAATTTTACATATCATTGATAATTATAACTATTTGGTCTATATAACCAGGACATTTTGTAAATTAAACACTATAGAAAGGTATGAGAGTTCTAAATATTATGATGATATATATATTTGATCATGAGAAGGTTTAACAGTAGTGAATAATTAGACTTTAACCGTAAAAAAAAATTATTGAATATATTGATACAAAATTTTATTTATTTATTTTAATATTTTGTTGATGTGGTGGTAATATTGTTTAATCTCTCCATAATAATTATAAATTAATTGGGAATTTAATAGGAGATTCTTGTCGGTGGTGTATCACGATTATGACTCAAAACCAAAACAAATGTTTCCAATAGTCTAGTAGTCATGATTTTTTTTTATTAATTTTAAAAATTCAGATTTAAATTTTTATATAATAAAAAAAAACCAAAACAAATGGACTCTGGACCTATATATCGTAATCCAACTCAAATATTATCGGATCTAATTTATAGTGGATTTCTTTTAATATAGTTTTTTTTTAATTTTTAATTTAAAATTTAATTAAAAATTTTAAAATTTTTACTCGATAAATAAATTAACTGCCGCTGATAAGCTACCGTACCATTCCCGTGCCTATATGTTGTGAGAAGCAATGGTCACATTTTTCACACCGTAGATCACGTGAAGAGAACCTAGCGAAAGAAATTTAGCCGTTCTTTTAATATATATATATATTTTTTTGGGTAGAAGTTCTTTTAATATATATATATATATATATATATATATATACATGCATATATATATATATATTAATTATACAAGATATTAAGTATAATTTTATGATATTCATTAAAATATTTATACTAAAATCATTCCCCCAACAATTTTAAATATTCCTTTTTTTCTTTTAATAATAAATGTTCACATTTGCCCTGACCCGGCTAATTCCAATGAGGCCACCTATGTTGATTAATTTAGTTAAAAGGAAGCTAAATTTTTTTAACTATAGTTATGAGTTTGACTCTCTATAGGTATAAAAAAATCACTTTAAAAGATCTTCTCTCAAAAAAAATTCAACAATAAATCGATCCGGATTAATCGAGATAAATTTTTAAATACCGGATAAAAAACCAAAAAACTAAAATTCCAATGAGGCCCTCATATGGATGGCCAAGCCCAACTAGCTTTCAACAGGGTTCATCAGCAAGGCATGATAAAAAGTAGTCGGGCTGGGTCAGGGCCTCCAAAAACAAGAAGCATAGCCTTTTTTTTTTCTTCCATTTCATATTTTAATTAATTAAATTTAAATATCTAAAAAAAAATTATTTAGAAATAATTTTTTCAATATAGTATTTTTATTTTCAAATTTCAAATCTAAAAATCGATTAAAAGATTTAGTACCTAGTCCTATTACTGATATGATTGTCCGTTGGTAGGAAGCATTGTTTTAGAGCAAACTCAAAAATTCATATTAGAAAAAACACTTTCATGTGATAGGATTGTATTTTTAAGAAATAAAAATTGTCATTTTTAAAAGATAATATTTAAAATTATAATTTTAAAAAATAATATTTTTATATAATTTTTTGAAAAAAAAAATTCCTTTTTCTATCACTACTAATGAAAATGATTTTGGCAAATTCACGTAAAAGTTAACGATTCAATTCGATAATAGACTCAATAAACCAAGCTCAGGAATCAAATAAGTGATAAGTGAGTTAAATTTTTTAGTTCACATAAAATATTAATAGAGTTTAAATTTAAGTATGTTCAACTCATTTGATTAACGAGTTGGTTCCATGTATATATATTGTAATATAATGTGTAATATGTGCAAAATTAATTATTTTGATTTTAGAGTTTATCATATATAACAAAACAACAATAACACAAGAGTTAAACCAAATTTTGGGATCGATCGTTTGAGAGATAAATATAAGAGAGAGAAAAGAAAAAAAAATTAAAATTAAAATTTGAAAATAACAGAGAAGATAATACTAAAAAAATAAATAAAATAATAATAATGAAAAAAATAATAAAAATAAACTATCCATATAAACTTAAAATAATAAAGAGATGATTTAATTATTTTAAATTTTTCTACGCTACTCATTCTTATATAAAATCATGTTCTCAATTAAATTCTTGACACTTATATTTTTATGGATAACTTGTATTTAGATTTTCAACGGTCGATCTTTACGTTTCACTAAATCTCCTACATTTAAGATTTCGTTCTTCCTAACTAGTACATTCTTGGATTTTTGTTGAACATGTTCAAATCACATTAAACGATACTCTCGCTATCTATAACTGAAATCACTCCCAACACGTATCTTTTCGTTTCTTATTCTATTTTTTTTCACTTTTAACATACATTTATCTAAATATGCTCATTTCAGATATAATTATTTTATACTATTGTTGTTTAATAACGCAAGTGCTACACAACCATTTTAAAATGTAAGTAATATTAATTTACTACTTTAAAATATCTGAGAAAATATTTGAGAAAACATGAGACAGTATTGAACTAATCCTAAATTTTTTAATTTGAGCTATAAAATTTTGACAACAAAATATTTTAATTTCAAAAATAGCAAACAATCTATTTGGATTAGAAATTTATATTTCAATTTTAGTCATTCATTGATTTACTAAACACAAATCAATATCAAATTCAATCTTTATTTTACAAATGTCACAGTTGATTGAGTGATATCATCCCTTGCACATCACACTTACTTTGAACAAGTGGTCAAATCCTACATTTGTCTAAATTGTTTCACCACTTGGCTTGATCCGCAATCTTAGATTAAATTTTTCATTGTTGGAAGCTAGCGATGGCCGCCCATGATGGGCTAAGCCGATCCGGATCCAGTTCCTTCTTCACTGACAAAAGCAAAAAGCTTTCTAAATTGATCTTGTCTCTCCACCACCTTAGGAAAAATATTTCTAGATGTTCACGTCTCCCTACCGCCTCAACAATGAAGCTTTCACAACAAGTTTCAGTGCATGCTATTAAAGGGAGTGTGCAGCTAGCAGAAGTAAGCAAACGAAAGATGCACGAGAGGAAGAGAGAACATAGGGGGTGAGAGAGAAGTGTGAGTCTAGCTCCATGCAAGGAAATTGCAGAAGGACTTGGGTCGTGAAAAGAGTATGGTTTCCGTTTTGTGATTCCATGTTGACCACAAGAACATGTGATTCAATCATTGATCCGAATCCGCTATATATTGGACATCTGACAAGAGGTAACTTTATTTTATGTACCAATTCCTTATCTGATGTATCACCCATCATCCATACATAATAATGCCAATAAAAGGAGGCGCCCTCTAATATCTAAGCTTACATAACCGTTAGGAGGAAAGGAGAAAGCTGAAAATAGGGAAATAGGAAGTTGGGAGTAGGAGAGAGAGGGAGGAGGAAGAAGTGAGAAAGAAAGAGGGAGCAATTAGGAAACTTAATTCCTACTCGAAGAAAAAACAAAGGTCTCTTGCCTTTGCACAAACTGAGATTGAGAGGGTGAATCATAAAGAATGACAGAGAATGAAGAGAGGAACTAGGTATGCCGGAGACAGAAAGAAAAAGCGAAAAAGAAAGAGAACATAGAATCCCTATTTTGGATAACGGTCTAATTCGATTTGGGAACTCAAAATTTTTGTAAAATGTCAAATTTTGCTAAAAGTATATATTAGGTGGTTCCTAAAAGTATATATTACGTAGTTTCTTAGGAACAGTTTAAGTAATAGAGTCTTTCAATTTTTATTATTTTTTCTCCAGATCAATTTCATTTGATTATATTTCCTTATAAAAAATATATATATATTATATAACTATGCTTTTATTTAACTTTGTTGGTGTAAGTATTAAGCTGCACATTTTTTTGGTCTATTTCCATCTTTATGAGTAATAAAAAACACCATTTTAATTTATGGTTGTGTGTAAGTGTCAAGCAATTTTTTTTTTCACTTGATGGTAATTTTAATATTGACTTGTGCTATTATTGGTACAAAATTACTGTCTATTATTATTTAATATGTCTAGATCTGATGTTTGCTTTAATATTTGATTTAGTTTGATATTTTCTGTAATTTGCTACTTTTGTTAACAATTACTATGCCTATAAAATGTGGTGTGTATCCAAAATGTTGTGTGCACACTGGCGTGAGTATCAAAAAGATGTATGGGTGAGGCCAAGGTGAAAAGATATTTTTATATATGTATATGTATTCATTTATTATAGTAGAATAGAATAGAATAAAATATTAAAAAGACACTTCTGCTATGATATTATATATCTCTCGACTCATGATGAACACAAAATCTTTGTTGATGTGAATTATATTTGGTCATATTTCGTCAACTTTCTGTAATGGTGGCTTACCTTATGAGATCTTTTGCGTCGGATATGATATAATATTTTCTTTTTTGTTTTACTTATGTGATATCTGCAATACCCTTACGAGAGCAGAATTAAATCTTATATGATAGCTTAATTTTCAATTAAATTTTTATTTAGATCTTTAACATATATCCGCCAATTTTCATTTTGTTTTTGTTTTTGTCCGGGAGGTAACAACAAATTTTCTTAAATCAAATGGTAAATTGTTACTGGGATCTTATTTTCCTTTTTTTTTTTTGTATTTCCTTTATTATCATACTACCTGTTAGGGGTGGATAATAACTCCATAAATACCGCTTCCTTATTGAATTGATAGTTGACATCGACGGGATATGAAACCTGCAAAAACCGCTGGAGGGTGTTCCGGTGGAAGAGATTACGACATTCAAGTCAAAAAGAGCGGTTTTCGAATAAAAGAGAAACAAACTGAGAGTTTAAAGAGGTAGAAGTTCCCTGTGATTTGAGTGGCTAATGTGAAAAGCTGAGAAAGTGTACCTGATTTAGAGAGTTCGAGGGTGTCTTATACTTGCAAGAGTCGTATGTCTTTAGGTGTTTCAACCCTACTTTTCTTATTGAGTTGATCTGGAAATCTCGGGAGTTTGATATTTCGAAATGATCATAATCTTTATCATATGAGAACTTTTGTTTTCTGGGGAGATCATTTTCTTAACCGAAAGATATTGTTCTTAAGTAGAAAATCAAAACCGTTTGGATGTTTTGACATTCCTTTAGAATTGATAGAGCTATTGACTATCGGTTAGTTGTTTGGTCAATGGAAGACTTTCGTTTGTTCGATGGATCGATGGTTGAGTACCCAATCGGGGACGTATTTGGCAAACCTCGTTCGATGATCGGAGCGACTACGGCCCTATCGTTCGGGAGACGGGGCGACTAAAATCTTTTGGTAGATCAATCGAATAGTTTTAGAGAGTAGTCGTTTGTGCTTACCCATTAGTTAGTAGCTGTCCTTTATGGGCCGCATGCGTAGGCCTTTCAAGTGCTGATCCTTCAAAATAGATATTGGGCTATGTCTCATCATTTGTCACCGACTCATGGCCTTCTTTGCAAAGAGGTGCCATGAGTAAAAGCTCATTAGGATGAGGCGTGCTTGACACGTTACAGGAGCATAAGAGCGCTAGATTCGTCCTAATCCATTCCACCCTTTGTCATGAATGTGGGTGCGTCTCATCGGAAGTGACCCCTTTATGGGGAATTAGAGAAAATTAATTACTCCATTTATGATGGGTTATTCTCGCCAATCTGTTTCACCTACCCTGAGTCAACTAAGGCCCATTCTTCTACTACTATAAATAACTACGATGGGAGCTCATTCCTCCCCATGGAGAATTGAGGTTTTTCTTCCTCTTTAGAGGTTTTGCTGGAAGTGGTTTCTTTTCGAGAGTTGTTTTGTGAGGCATTTTGGTATGCGGGGCTCTATAACTCAAGCGACTTCTGCTAGAGTGAGATCTCATTAAAAATAAGGGTCACCGGAATAAGATCTCATTACGTCGACCGTTGTTCGATTGACATGGTGAGATCGTCCATCACCGACGGAGGCTCGTCTTGTACTATCTTGGGTGTTCTGTCCGGGTTCTCCTCCATCATCCAATTACGGTGGGGATGCCTCTCGCACCGTCTTTGGTTAGCAGGCTGGGCTCGGGTCATTTGGGGGTGACAAAACCCGGGTTTGCCTTCTTTTGTCCCTAACACTACATAGGAATTACTGTTTTTGTACTCTTCAGTGTAGGGACTATGATTTCTTTATCCTGGGGCAACCCTATTATGTACTTCCCGGTGTGATCGGTCTGACCCAGGGACTTATATACATATTCATGTAGCCGAACGTATTTCTTATATAAAGACAAATGAAAGGTTATACTTACTTAAATTTCATCTTTGTTCTCTTTTGATCTCTTGTTCGACTATACGCTTTCCTTCAATTCTCGTCAAAGTAGACCTGCTTCTGGTTTTAGGTTCCGCATTGAGATACTAAGTAATACTGGCTTTTTGGATCGTCAGACGTTCGGCCGTTAGATAGGAAGGTCACGTCCACTTGTTTGGGGAGTTCCATCCCTTGTTGATGACTAATAAGAATTGGACGATTTAGGCCTGACGATAGAGAACTTTTAGATAGAAGGATCGTGTCTACCCGTTCGAGAAGTTTCATCTCTTACTGATAACACATTCGATCGATAAGAACTGGGTGACTTAGACTCGACGATATGAAACTTTTAGACAGAGGGGTCGTGTCCACCCGTTCGGAGAGTTCCATCGCTTATTGATAATACGTTCGATCGATTGGAACTAAACGATTTAGGCCCGACGATAGGAAACTATTAGACAGAGAGATCGTGTTCACCCGTTCGGGGAATTCCATCTCTTATTGATAACACGTTCGATCGATTGGAACTGGGCAATTTAGGCTCGACGATATGAAACTTTTAGACAGAGGGGCCGTATCTACCCGTTTGGGGAGTTTCATCCCTTATTGATAACACATTTGATCGATTGGAACCGGGCCACTTAGGCCCGACGATAAGAAAATTTTAAACAGAGGGGCCGAGAATCATTTGGTTCTTATTGAGCTGGTTCCTCTGGCTACATATAGTTCTGAAGTTTACTAATGGTATATGCGTAAGTTTTCTAAGTTCCAGGTCCTAGACACGATCGATCCATCTAGATTATCAAGGCGATAAGTTTTTGGTCGGATCACAGAACGCACTCGGTATGGACCTTTCCAGTTAGGAGCGAGTTTGCCCCTGGATTGGAATTGACCGGTAGCTTCCACCCTTATTAGTACCAGCTTGTAACACCGATACTGCGGTGTTCGTACAAGTATACTGTTCATGAAATTAAATAAAATATTTCTCTGTTTATATATATAGAGAGAGAAAATTTTAATTATATTGATTTTCGATTTTGAGGTATGTAATTTGAAATTTTTGGGATATTTAAAATATCCGTATGTCCGATTTGTAAAATAAAGTGAGTATAAAAATATATATATTTTTCCTTTATTAATTAAATTATTTATTTACTCATTTAAATATTTATAAATCTATTTTATAAAATATATATATATATATAAAAAGAAAAAGAAAAAAGAAAATCGAAATTAGGGCTTAAAGCCCTAATTTCTCTCCCACTTTCCTCTCATTCTCTCCCTCGCCGCCTCTCCCTCTCCCCGTGGCTCCCTCTCCCCCGCCGCGACCATTCGCCTCCCTCCGCCTTGCGGCAGCCGCCGCCTCCACCGTGAGTCGCCGCAACCGCAACCACCCTATCTCTCTCTCTTCCTCTCTCGGTTGCTCTCTCTCACTTCCTCCCGCTCCCGATCTCCCGCGGCTTTCTCTCCCTTCGCCGCCACCGCGGTCCTCCACCGCCAACCCGCGACCACCCGCAGCCATCGCGACCACCACGGGTCGTTGCCTGTCTCTGTCCTTACCCGCGCGCGCAACAGAGCGCAATAGCTGCGGACCGCGGCGCGCGCTGCCTTGCTCGCTCGCTGCGCGCTGCTCCCAACGCGACTGCCCTGCTCCCAGCGTTACTGCGTGCTACTCCCAGCGCGCCGCCTGCTCCCGCCGCGCCCGCCCCGCCCGCAGCGCGCGGACCGCCCCTCGCGGGCGATTGCTCACGCGCCCGACAGCCTTCTCGCGCGCGCTCCGGCCGCGCGATGGCCTCTTCTGCGTCGCCCGACTTGCTGCAACCTCTGCTGCAGCGTAGTAGGTGACCTTCAGAAACCCTAGGCTGTGACGATGCTTCATCCTCTGCGCAGGTAAGAGCCATTCTTTTGAACAGTAGCTCTAGGGTTTGATTTCCTTTGGTAATTTGGACTAACTGATGGAGTTTGCTTCAAATTGGAAGCATTGTAGGTTTCGGACGGAATCGAATGTCGCATGGACGTTAGGATTTTGGACCGCAGTGAACCCTAGGTGAGGGAAATGCAATCCTTTCGATATTTGAGTTATTTTATCGAATTTAGGATTGAAATTAGAATTGGAAATTTTATGTATGCTTTGAAATAAGTTAGATTAAAAGGAAATGTACTTTCCTGCAATTTCATATGAAGTTATTTATGTTAAGTTTAGAATTTGATATAAATAGGGCTGCGTTGCATAATAGAATGTATTAGATAATGATAGAGGGTTGTTTGATTCGGTTGTATAGCTTTAGTTGAAAATTGATTGGAATATGCCTGAATGTGAGGATTAAGTTTAAAAAATTTATTGCTTAGTATGGAAAAAGCATATTAAAGGATAATGAGATTGAGTTGAATTGATTTGAATACTTTTCTGTAGAGTTTAATTTGACATATGTATGAAAATAGTCGAAATTTGGGATTTTAGCCTAAGGATGGATACGTTGTTTTACATTATGGTTGATGTTGCATATAGGTAAGTTAAATACAAACTCTATATTATGAAAATAGGTTTCAATACCTTTCAAATGACATATGGGTTGAAGAAATCGGATGAGAATTGAAAAGTGTATGATTTTTCAAAGATTTTCCAGTTCGTAGGAAACTTATTTATTTTAAGCGTATTTCAAATTTTGATTGATTTTAGGATTGAATTAGACTTGATTTTGATTTGATTAATTAGTTATAAATGGAATGAATTTGATGAAATGAGAATCTAGAAAGGTGATTGTGTAAATGTTTGATTTAAGTCTTAAATGAGCACATATTGAGGGGAGAAACCCTAAGGAAACATGTACTGAAAAATTTAGAACTTTGAGTATGAAATTTGATGGGTTTTAATGTGATTTTGAGTGTTAAAATGTGTTTTTGGCATTTAAGTGTGGTGTGTTATTGACTATGTATATGTGAAATTGAGGCCAAGAGTGTAAGGAATTATGCATGCTGAATTTTGGATAGAGGTTAGTGAGTATGTGGATGTAAAATTGTATTGATCGTATCCATTGGAGAGATTTGGAATGACTCTAGTAAGCAAGATGGAGGTTTATATGTGTATGTAATAAGGTATAGAAAGTGTATGCATATATATAGTGATATTGGTGTATTAAAGTGATATGAAAATGTGCAATTGTAAAGAATGAGCAAAAGCATGTGTTTGTATTTATATGATAAATGTATAGAATTGTATTGGGGTATTGAAGAGAAGAAGTTGATAAAGAATTTTGAATAAAAGTGTGTTGGTGTATATGCTGACTCTTATGTGCGGTGAGAGATTGGATTGGTGTGAGCTTTGTGTAGGATCGATTGAGTAATATCACTTGAGTCTTGTGGATATGTTGTAAGCATAACTTTTTCTACACAGCTCCGAATGACGTGAGGTTTTCTGCCTTAGACACTAGACATCCTTAGCTTTAAAAATGAAATAAGAAACCCCTTGATTTGTAAAGGTGTATCAGAAGTTATAGCTTATTTTCTATAACTGCGCAGGTTTGAAACTTGCTGATTTTATACATGCGTAAGTGTTGGATGTCTTGATCGAGGGGAGCACAGTTTCGACACTTGTCGTACATTATAGGGAGTGATTGACCCTCCCGTATACTGTGAGTGAGTTTTATTTCAATGTTTTCGTTTAATATGTAAACTCTGATTTATAACAGTTTGATAAATGAGCATAATTTATCGCGTGCTTAAAATGTTTTGACTGGTTTTGGAAATGATTTTGTGAACCGATGGAGTGTCCAAAAATGTGATTGAATTATGAAATATGCATATATGTGGTTGAAATAAAAAATGTATCATGTTATGATATATGTTGCATTTGGTTTGTGAACCTGATTTACGGCACATGTTTGATATGATATTGATTTTGGCCTTGAGGGCTATGATATGTATTGTTGATATTGATATTGGCCTTGAGAGCTGTGATATGTGTTGTTCCGTAGCTACGAAGGACACCGTGAGAGGCGCTTTGGTGGCGTCCGGATATGCCTAGGTCTGGGGTATCCCACGAGTTGTCGAGATGATATTTACGATACGGTACTAGGCAGGTTGAACCCGAAAGGGGAGGATTTGGACACTCTCCAAGTCTAGCACCTGGACGAGGTCCGTCGCCAACGCCGGGGTAGAGAGCACTTTAAATAAAATCGCATATAATACCCCCGGTGCGCCTGTCATAGGTCGTGGTAGACCTCTGCCGGGACATTTTCGGCTGGCAGCTCTATGATTTTGATGACAGTGTTTTGGATGCATATTTGAGTTGATAATGCATGCAAATGATATATTGTTGAAATAAAAAGCATGATGATTTGAAATATGATTTGTATACTGATGCTTTGGCACTCCAGTTTCACACCCCATATTACACGATTACATTGACCCACTCACTCACTGAGTATTCTTCCCTAAGTACTCACCCCTCCTCTTTCCCTCCCCAGACAGGATTATGGTGCTAGGGCGACGCATTTGGCGCTAGAGGTATAATAGCTTGATGGTGGATTGGATTCACGACGGTGAGATTAAGTTTTAAATTAAAAATATGAATTTCATACTTTATGTCGACCCTGCGAGGTCTTGTTGAGATCCGTAGTTGGCCGTGTACTTATTTTGGGATGACTGTATAATTTATGTATTTTTATTTGCGAAACTCTCATCTTTCATTTGCATTGAGACATTTGTAAATGTTTAAAGTGTTAACTTGGGAATTTGTAATATAATTGTATATATTTAGGCCCACTCGGTGTGGCGGCTGTTCATGCTCTAGTTGGGCATGACAGTAGAGGTCTGTGGCTAGGACTGTTGGTGATTTGTTAGCCTTGCGTTGTCTGAATGTCGGTTGGGAGATTTGATGGATTGTTTTGAGGCAGGGGTGGCCATTTGATTTATTTTTAGAATGATTTTGAATTATACAGGTTTATACAGGTTAATTATACATTGGGAGACCTCCGATTTATGGGGAGGTTCTGCCCGATTTTTTGTAGAAATACAGCCGGCATCCTGGGCAACGGGCGGCTGTTCACGATTTTCGGTTCGGGGCGTGACACAGCTCGCCAGGTCTAAACACTCGGTTCTTGACTTTACGAATGTGATACCGTGTTATCTGTTGCTGATAGGCTACCGTTCGTGCCGATGCAGACTTGGTAACTCTGGAAGCAAATCCAGTCTTTCACGCAGGGTATGCTTGATTTGCCGAGCGTCATATGGACCACCTGATGGAAGTAAATTCCTATCTCCACGAGTATGACCGCTTCGCTTCCATATGTCAGACTGAATGGTATTCCACCTGTTGTTTTTCGGGTTGTAGTGCGATATGACTAGAGGATACCATAAAACTCTTCGACCCATTGCCCCTTGGCATCATCTAACATCGTCTTTAGTCCTTGTAGGATCGTTCGGTTGGTTATTTCGGCCAGTTCGTCAGTTTGTGGGTGAGCGACCGATGAAAATCAGTGTTGAATCTCGAGTTTTTTGCAAAATTCCCAGAAGCATTTGTTGTCGAATTGCTTCCCATTATCCGTGATAAGAACACGCGGTATACTGAACTTGGTGACGATATGAGCCCATACGAAGGACTAAACCTTAGCTGTCGTGATATAAGTTAAAGGTTCAGCTTCTACCCACTTGATGAAGTAATCGATCGCCACTATGAGAAATTTTTGTTGTCTTGTGACCGAGGGAAAAGGCCCGAAGATATCCATGCCCCATTGAGCGAATGGTCAGGGGCTAGATATAAGATTGACCTTGGTGGAAGGTAGCCGAGACACTGAGAAGAAACGTTGGCACTTGTCGCATCGTTTTACATAGTTATCGGAGTCGACCTTAATGGTTGGCCAATAGTATCCCTGACAAAATAAATTCAAATAATGAGTAATAATAAATACAATTAGTAAATTATATATTAAATTAATTAAAATTATTTAAATAAATAAATATATATATATATCAAATATAAATGGCATCTCTCTCACCGTTTCACATATCCCAACTCGTGTTTCCGGAAACAAGATCCCACGTTGAAGAAAAAAACTTGCCCAAATGGCATTTCTCTAAGGAGAAAACCCAACACTTGGCACATCAACTCTACCAACATTTATCCATTGACCAGGCTGCGATTGAACCACCACTATTTACAGTTAGGCTGTGAATCCCAAATTCCTAAGCACATTGCCAATCTTCCACGCATCCTCCCCGCTTTCATTTCATTCTCTGGATAAGATCAATGCGACCAAATTCAGGGCAGCCATTTTAAACCATAATTAATTCTTAATTGAATTCACATTTTCCGATGCTTGGTTTCTAAATAATTAAAGACAACTGAAATCCCTTATATAAATAACAATCATCTCATCATGGCAATCCTCAACAAGGCTCCGCGTTGATTATCTTGTTCATACTTAGTTTACCAGAAATCTCCAAGAATGGGCGGAGGCAAAGGTGGACGCGGCGGTGGCGGAGGTAAAGGAGGCGGAGGCAGCTCCGGGGGCTGTAAAGGCGGAGGTGGTGACGGTGGTGGTGGTATGATGCTGGCTCCGGGAGGAGGTGGGGCATACATATCAAGAGATGCATTTGAAAGTAATCCGCAGGCTTACTTCTCTGATCTGCATGCTAGCCAACAGGGCTCCAATAAGTAGTGTTTCAAGCTTTCTGGCCTATTCCAGGGGATGTAGAAATTAGATGCAACTACAACTATGTGTCTTAAGGGTGCTCCGTTTAGTTCTCATGTGAAAAAAGCCTCTCGTCTTATGTTTTGGATATGGAGTGTGTTGGCCCTTGTAAGATGCTGTTATGGCCTTGTTCTATAGCAATAAATTTCTTGCCCGTTTTTATTTATTAGTAACTTTTTATCTACTCATTTTAGTTCAATTTCCCTTTATAATAGTGAACTTGTATTGTATAATTAGTGATGCTTCACTCATTTACTGACGAGGAATCGGCTCTTTAAATTGTAGAATATAGTGTTGGAGGTAGGAGATGCTGTGGATCTGAAGAGAGAATAAAGGGTAAAGGTTTAGGTGAGGACAAAGTCCACCCAAAGAAGAGTAGTAATCTCATGGTGCTATGGGCAGCTTACGTTTGGGTGGGATTTCTTGCATCATCTCTGTACGACATGTATACATACATACAAACAAATATATATGCAAGGCCTGCTATGGCGATTTGTAAATTAATTTTTGTTTCTTTCCCATATGTATTGGGTTTTGTCTGGCTCTAGAGGCATACCGTGCATCCCAGAGTGGGTCTTGGTACCTCTGTGATTAACAATCTTTTCTTGTACTATATAACCTCTCTAGTTTTCATTAAATGAAATCCTTTCTTTCTCAAGCCGACACGGACTTCCCCCTTCATTTCTCTGGTGCTGGGGGTCACAGAATGATTTTAAAAATGATTACGTAGTTTATCTATGCTTTGCTTTGTGTTCTGCATGTTTTATGTCTCCGGAGGACTATTGTTCTCTAAAATTTTAAGAAAAATTAGTTCATATGACATGATTTTACACCTTGCTCCTCTAAAATTTATTCTTCCCGTATCCTTTCATCCCAAGCTCGTTTGCTCCCAATGAACCAACAAAAAAATAAATAAATAAATAAAAAATAAATAAATCTCATAGTCGTAATTCGCTCGTGTCTTCCGCGATAAACGACTTTCATATTCATAGTGAAAACATTACATAAAATTTTGAAGTCCGAGCTGTTGCAAAATTACCGTACTTGATGTTGAGCTGTCCCATGGAATCTTGTATTATTGTACGGCTTGCTACCAGTCCTTTTTTCTTTATCTTTTGTAAAGAGATTCTTTGAGCTGTCCTCCACAAAGCTCCAAGTTAAATATTCTTGTTCACACTTAATTTACCATAAATCTCAAAGATGATTGGGTGGAGGCAAAGGCAGTGGCGATGGCTCTTTATCTTTTGAAAAGAGATGTCCTCCACAAAGCTCCAAGTTAAATAATCTTGTTCTCACTTAATTTACCATAGATCTCAAAGAATGGGTGGAGGCAAAGGTGGCGGCGGCGGAGGAGGTAAAGGTGGCGGAGGAGGAAAGGGAGGCGGAGGCAGCTCCGGTGGTAGTAAAGGTGGAGGTGGAGGCTCTGCCAAAGGAGGTGGTGGTGGTGGTGGTGGTATGATGAAGGCTCCGGGAGGAGGTGGGACATACATATCAAGAGGTGTATTTGAAAGTAATCCGCAGGGTTACTTCTCTGGTCTGCATAGCCAAAAGGGCTCCAATAAGTAGTGTTTCAAGCTTTCTGGCCTATTCTAGGAGATGTAGAAATTACATGCTACTTTAACTATGTGTCTTAAGAGTGCTCCGTTCAGTTGTCGTGTGATTAAGGCCTCAGGTCTCTTACGTTTTGGATATGGAGTGTGTTGGCCCTTGTAAGGTGCTGTTATGGCCCTTGTTCTATAGCAATAAATTTCTTGCCCTGCTAAGGTTTTTATTTATTAGTTCCTCAACCTTTTTATATGACACAAAATTTTAGTAATGATGCGATTAATATTTATGTTTTAAATTTTTATGTCAGTCGAGATACATAACTTTTTATCTACTCATTTGGGCTCAATTTCCCTTTATAATAGTGTACTTGTCTTGTGTAACCAACGATGCTTCACTCACCCATGGAGGAAGCATCGGCTCCTTTATTTGTAGAAATATAGAGTTGGGGGTAGAAGATGTTGTGGATCTTAAGAGAGAATAAAGGGCAAAGGTTCGGAAGAGGACAAATTCCACCCAAAGAAGATTTGTAATCTCATTGGGATGTGGGAAACTTACATGTGGGTGGGATTTCTTGCATCATATCTGTGTAAATTAATTTTTGTTTTTTTCTTATTATTAAGAATATTCAGACTCTCATTTTAATTAATTTAAGAGAGTTTTATGTAAGAAGTGGTTATTTCAATTTAATTTTTTTTATTTTTAAATTTTAAATTGATATTTAATTAACTAATTTAATACTTTGTCTCATTAAATTGAATATTTGTTGACATTAATTTTTATTTATTTCCCATATGTATTGGGCTTTTGTCTGGCTCCAGAAGTATTCCTTTCATCCCAGAGTGAACCTCAGTTCCTCTGTGAGAACATTCTTTTCTTGTACTATATAACCTCTCGGGTTTTCATCAAATGAAATCCAGGAACATTTTTATTTCCTTTCTTTATCAAGCCGACAGGTGCTTGCCCCCTTCATTTCTCTGGTTCTGGCGATCACGAGCAATTTTAAAAATGATAATGCAATTATTTATGCTAGTTACATGAAATATTACATTGCTTTGGGTTCTGCATGTTTTGTGTCTCATAATTCAAATAAATATAATTTTACACCTTGTTCTTCTAAAACTTCTTCTTCCAGTATCCTTTTCCACCCAAGTTTGCACCCAAAAATTAATATATATATATATATATATATATATGACGGGACATCACTCTAATCCCAATTCGAAAGGGTCAGCACCAACAGAATCCACACAGAAGGTCCACAAAAAACAACTACCGACCGAAGAGCAAGCACGAGCGACTATTCCTTGTGACCATCTACCAAAGGGCCTTAGTCGTCCCATCTCCCAAATGAAGGGTTTCAGTCGTCCGGCCTACCGAATCGGGTTTATCAAGCGGGAGTAACCTTTTCGATCGGGTACTCAATCATTGATCCATCGAACGAATGAACCCCAAAAACCGTTCATTGGTCAAACAAACGACCGATAGCCAGTAAATCTAGCAATTCTAAGGAAATGTCAAGACACCCTAACTGCTTTGATTTTCTGCTTAAAAAATGCATTTTTAGGATCTTTCAGTTAAGGAAAAAATCTCTCCAAGAAACGAAAGTTCTTATACGATGAAGATCATGATCAATTCGAAATATTGAACTCCCGAGATTTTCGAATCGACTCAATAAGGAAAGTAGGGTTGAAACATCCCAACAGCATACGACTCTCACAGGTATAAGATATCCAAAAACCCTCCAAACTAAATAAGTTCTCTTAGTCTTATACTTTGGGCACTCTAATCACAATGAACTTCTCCCTCTTTAAACTTTCAGTCTGTTTTTTCTTACATTCGAAAACTGCTCTTTTGACTTGAGCGTTGGAGTCTCCCCCGTCGGAACACCCTCCGGCGATTTTTTACAAGTTTCACATCTCGTTAACAGTGACCATTGAAGTCGACAAGGAGCCGGTATCTGTAGAGCCATAACCCACCTCCAACAGATTAGCATCGTCCGTAAGAATAGATTAGAGCAACTTTCGCGAGTCTGACAACCATACCTCCAAGAATCAGAGCATTCTCAAAGGCCACCCCCACTGTAGAAGGGCATGCCCCCATACCCGTCAAATCTGTCCTCTGTCCGACACTCGATCACTCAATTCATGGTCATATGTTTTCTCCTCGACCATCCCATTTTAAGCAAGTCTTACAACCTGCGGTTCAAGAACAACCGGTCGTGGCCCCAGTGCCAGAACAGGCGAGCCAGCCCTAGATGAAAAGACTGAAGTCAAAACTCTAAAAAATGAGTAAACAACTGAAGGGACTCAGTTGAGCCCTTGAGCCAAACGACCACTTATCCGAAGCGGACTCCAAATATGAACAACCACCGAAGCGAGTACTTCCTGTGAATTATGAGCCATTAATGATCTCCTGTCATGACCCTGAGGATCTGAAGAAGCAAATAGAATAATTTGTTGTCTTCGAGCTTAAAAGGGAAAGTGCGAAAAATGAGGAAGATCCCCTCCACCTTTCGGGAGAATCGTCATTCGATCCGAAAATTTCCTTAGAACCAATGCCAAGAGATGTCCTTCTGCCACCCATGGAGCGATATGATGGAACAATTGACCCCCGCAACTACGCGGCCCACTTCATAACAGTTATGGTCTCCAGAGACCTGTCAGATGCAGCGATATACAAACACTTCCCCACTACTCTCAAGAGCAATGCCCTGACATGGTTTAACTCTCTCCTATCGTTCAATATAAAAAGTTTCACCCAACTCCGACAACAGTTCGAGACTCATTTTATAATCAGCCAAGGAGCCAAGCGAAAGTCCACTTCCTTGCTATCGTTGTGACAACAGGAAGACGAGTTTCTGAGAGATTTCCTGGAGAGATTTAAGACAGAGATATTAAAGGTCCCCGCTTTGGATCATTCTATTGGCTGCTCTCTTAACGAGTTTGTACTCCTCTGATATGAAGGTCTCAATTACGAAGAAAGCACTTACAACCATTCAAGAATTTTACTCCCGAGTCGAGAAGTACATTGCGACAGAAGAAACAGAGGCGTTCGATTGACGAAAAAACCGTCCTAGTAGAAAGGAACGCAGTCGATCGCCTTATCAGCCTTCTCTAAAGAGGAGTAAACTAGGGGCTCTGTCTTCACGAAGGTTCAATGTCTATACTCCGCTGAACGAGACCCCAAGCCAGATTCTCTATCAAATAAAAAACAAATCGTACGTCGATGACCCCCTAGTCCCACAGAGGAAGATCCCAAGAAAGATAAGTCCAACTACTGTCACTTCTATCGGGATTACGGTGACATGACCGATAAGTACAAGAGGCTCAGGGATGAGTTGAAGTTTCTAGTTCGTAGTGGTAAACTACAAAGATTCATTAATATGGAAGGAATGAAGGAATTTACTTTTCCCCGATGGACATAATGCACCGTGGGAGAATGAGCAACCTAACCGACCGGATCCCAGGCCATCGCACGACGGATTAGGAGGGGTGATCCTCCAGATTCGCAACGAAGACATCTGGCATGAGTCACATTTAAAGTTTCCCATCGTACGTCGGGTCTTAAACACCCTGATCTTATCGATCGAATGTGTCATCAAAATAGGATGGAACTCCCCGAACGGGTGGATACGACCCTAACATCTAAAATTTCCCATGGTACGTCGGGCCTTAAAAGCCCTGATCCTATAGATCGAACATGTCATCAAAATGAGATGGAACTCTACAAACGGGCGAACACGACCTTAACATCTAAAGTTTCCCATCGCACGTCGGGTCTTAAATACCTTGGTCTTACCGATCAAACGTGTCATCAAAATGGGATGGAATTCCCCAAACGGGTAGATATGGGCTTAGCATCTAAAGTTTCTTATTATACGACGAGTCTAAGTTACCCTAACCTTATCGAACTAATGAGACTCCCCAAGCGGGATGTAGCATTCTAAAGGTTTTCTTCACAGAGGATCATTACACTTCGATGGAGCATGAGACAAATGGCTCGACACACTTAATGGAGAAAATTTTTTCATTATCATAACAATACAAGATTACAAGGGGATAGAAGGAACAACAGAGGTCACTAGGGCGGAATCCTAATCCGTTATCACTCTCTCGATTAAGCCCTCAAGAGGAGGAAGAGTCTCGTATCGGCCAACTTGTCAGAGAATTTCCTCGGCGCACCTCAAATGCTCGAACAACCTACGTTGAAAAAGCTGGAGGTCGGCAGCATCTTTGGCAAAAGATGCCTTGAGGTCAACCATCTCCCGCTCGGCATTTTGAAAGGATTCCTCACGAAGATGAGCTAACGTCTCGGTGGCCGCTAATCTCACTTTTCGTACGCACGCCTCAGCTTCCAGCTTTTCATAACGTACTAGGGACAAAGCCTGGTCCAACTAAAGACGTTCAATTTGCCTGTATTTCCCCTCTTCGGTCTCTTTTTCTTTGTTCTCTGGAGTGTCCTTCAGCACTACTATTTGGTTACTCAAATGGATAATTTTCCCATCACGCTCTTTCCTCCATTGCCTTTGGAGTTCGGTCAAGGCCACAGTCTGGGAAGAAAAAAACCCTTGACAGTTAGAGTCATATAATAACGAATTTGGATAAAGCCCGAGCGAGGAGAATGCTTACCGTAAGGCAAAGAGAGTGGATAGCCTTATCAATGTGATCCGAACACAATGTCTGGAGTGTGAGTTTCGGGGGAAACTTGAACCGTTCAGCCAGCTATAGTACTTCTCACAAATCAACAAAGTTATACTGACGGTCCCCCATACAGACCGCTACTGATTCTTCTTCTAAATCATTCTCCTCTCCGTTGAGCGACTCAACCAAAATAGGAAGTGGAATGCCAGTCTCATCCTTTACATCTTGCAGGAGACATTGGGATGCCTGGGATAACCGTTCGGGTGTTTTCCCCAAAACAGGAGAAGAAATGTGTGTCATTAGAGTCTTTTCCTGCTATTGTGGATCCGGAGCCAAAGCACTCCCTGTCGTCTCGAGGACCTCCTCATCCGGAGCGTCCCCCTCCCTGTCTTTGAGGGGTGCACCAACGATTATCGGATGAGTGATCGACTAGCCCTCTCTCATCTCGACATGCTTCTGAGGAGACTTATGTCCCCTCCTCACCAGCAAGTGGGCCAAACGATCGAACCTTTGATCTTTCTAATTGAGTCTCAGGGGAAGTATCGGCTGTCTTCCTCTTTGTGTTCGGTCGCACCTCCCGCTTAATGGAAACATCCTCAAGAAGGGAAGCATTTACAGACAGTAAAAAATCAACCAACTCCTTCTTCTGTTGCTCCAATAAAAGAGGCTTTGTGATTTGTCTCGCCTCATCCACCAGTAAGCCAGACAACAACAACATTTGATCCTCTATTAAAAAATCTACCCAAATGCTCCGATGGGTAGATTCACAATAATGGCCAACAAATTGCACAAGATGAGAATGGCGAAGGAGATCTAGGATTTTCATGTTCAAAAGGGTACTTAGTCAGCATCTGGAAGTATTGGAAGACGATCCTTGTTCAGAAATCTCACGTAGAAGAACTTCTGCATCCAACGCATGTTCTGAGATTTACTGGAAAAGAATTTCCAGCAAGATTTCTGACGGGTTTGGAGTTTATACCAACCATGGGTAGAACATTTAGCACTGCACCGCACCAAGAAAAAATGGGCCCTCAAAATTTTCAAGTCAAAGCGAACGCGAAAAAATCCTAATAAGAAAATTAGGATAATCACAAAACGTCAAGCGTTAGAGATAAGCAACGAATGGTGGATGTTCCAATATCTCAAAATATCTGCTAACGGGCCCGTATATGGGATCATCAAACCATACTTCACACACTGCTTATACATTGGGACGCAACCGTCGGGGGCATGATTCGCTCTGTCCTCTTCACCAGGCAACACTAGTTCAAAGTCGCTTCCAAGCGAAATGTCCCTCTGGACTTCCATCAGTTCCTCTTCAATCATTATACTTCGTATGCTGCCTACACCTCATGATGAAGAAAAATCTTTCGACATTTTGTCTACAGAAAAAATTTTTCAAAAAAGATTAAGGGAGCAGCAGACAAGACTGCTAGGGTATGCGATCCCTTGACGAACGTAAATCCTTATAAAGCGTATAGAAGACGATTTTCGAAAATCGAAGCGACAAAGGTCACCCTAAAAAACTTTGTGCCTTTTTCAATAGTCATAACTCTTGCCGCCTTTCCCGAGAAAAAGTGCCATGAGTCAGGGGCAAATGACGGGATATAGCCCTAGACCCAATTCGAAAGGTTCAGCGCCAACAAGGCCCACATAGGAGACCCACAAGAAATAGCTACCGACCGATGAGCAAGCACGAGCAACTATTCCCTGTGACCATCTACCGAAGGGCCTTAGTCACCCCATCTCCCGGACGAAGGGTCTCAATCGCCCCACCTACCGAACGAGATTTATCAAGTGGGAGTGACCTCTCTGATCGGGTACTCAATTATTGGTCCATTGAACGAATGAACTCCAAAAACCCTTCATTGGCTAAACAACCGACCAACAGTCAGCAGCTCTAACAATTCTAAGGGAAGGTTAGGACACCCTAATAGTTTTGATTTCCTACTTAAAAATGTACCTTTAAGATCTTTTAGTTAAGGAAAAGATCTTTTCAGAAAATGAAAGTTCCCATATCAATTCGAAATATTGAATTCCCGAGATTTCCGAATCAGCTCGATAAGGAAAGTAGATTTGAAACACCCCAATGGTATACAACTTTCGCAGGTATAAAATATCTAAAAACCCTCCAAACCAGATACGCTCTCATAGTCTTACACTTTGGGCACTCTAATCACATGGAATCTCTCCTTCTTTGAGCTCTCATTCTGTTTTCTTTTACATTTGAAAACTACTGTTTCTGATTTGAATGTAGGAACCACCCCTGCCGAAGCACCCTCCAGCGATTTTTTGCAGTTTTCACATCCCGTTGACGACGACCGTTCAAATCGACAAGTAAACAATATTTATGAAGCCGTAATCCACCTCCAACAATATATATTCTCACTCCGTTGAAACTGAATTTCGCCATACTCTCTTTAAATTTTTGTTCTTTATTTCCATTGCCGATGGCTTCTGTTTATGATATTCAATTTTTGGAAAATAAATTATATATCTGAGTTTATAAATATATAAGTAAGAGAATGGTCGCGGAATCATCTTTGACTTCAGAAAATAAATTATATATGTGAGTTTAAAAATATATAAATATATATATACATCTATTGAAAGTATAGTAAATATAAAAAGTTATAATAAAATATATGACGGTATCATTAAAAAATATATCTATTTTTTATTATTAAAGAAGAATTTATTCAATTATTTTCTTCAAATATGTATACGTTGAAAGTGGATGATTGCTTCATTCTTATAAGAGAAAATATATTCTTCTCTACCAATGTGTTGAAACAATTATCTAGTAATTGATTATTCATTTTGTTGCGTCGTTAAATTTTTACAATATTTATAAAAAAATAATAGTCATATAAAGACAAAAAGAACAATAATAGTTGCAAACATGAAATAACAATTTAATTAATAAAAAAAAGCAATGGATATGAAAATGTTTTTGTTTTAACAATCTTTTTTAAGGTTTTTTGTTTTTAAACAAGAAAAGAGATTTGTGAGATGAGAAATAAAAAAGTGATAATATTTTTAATTATTTAAAATTGTGTCTTTTATTGTATTTTAATGCACAATAATTTTGAATTATAGTATATACATAAAAATAATATTTTATGTAATATCTGATAAAGTTTACTTTGTATATTAAACAATTTTTCCTATCACATATTTAATTTTGACAATAATATCACATTTTTCCTAATTTTTCCTAAAGAGATTTTACGAAAGGTAGGATGGACAAAATTGATATTATTTTTATTCGGGAACAATATTAAAAAAATATCACACCCCGATTCATGGGTCCAAAGGTGGGACAACACCATATGATCTAGAAATATGTGTAGTTACCAATAGCACTCTAAGATCCTGTAAGACTATGATGATACCGTTTTCCAAATTCAAATATCTAGCACATAAAATATTTAAACCCAAAGACATGTAAGGAAATAAATAAATATTAAACATTTCAAGATATACTTTTAAAATACAAGTTTTCAACTTTAGAAAAAAACGTATAAGTTTTCAAAATATAGCAGATAAAAATATCCTCCGATAGGTCCATCTACATACTTCTGAAAATCCACAACTTGAAAGGACCAATACCAACTGTTGATTCTGAACAACTCTCTCCTCTGCTGGATCTATCTAACAGTGAAACGGCTTTTATTTCTATACTTTCTCTAAAAGAAATAAGAAAGAAATGGTGAATATAAAAATATTCAGTGAATGGAGTACAATGACATGTTAAGTATGAATGACAGGTGAGAGTGGTTGTACCAAATGAGTATATCAAATTTATTCAGATGCAATACTAAAGGTTATTTGCATAAAACAAATTTAGAATAAATTTACCATGACTTATATGTTCCCATCCACAACCAGTTTTATTTTCTTTTCTAAATTTTTCTTGGAGTTTGCTAAAAGTAGATATCTACTAATGGTCGTTGATAGAATTCGCAAAGAGGTTTTCATAATTTTCATAAAAATATTCCCCATTCTTGACGTTAACCCAGAGTTCCATAAGGTGTCGCCATGTTATCACAGGAAACAACTTAGGGAGGCTCTCCATTCTGCTAACATCAAATCAAATTTTAATTTAGTCTTTATCATGCCTCCCTAATAGTCCCGATTCATGAAAAACTTAGACTATAGTCATTTATTTCTTTCCATACACCATATTACAAAATCTATTTGATCATTCAATGTTATAGCCCTTTACAATGGAGTGTCATTTTACAAATCACAATCATAATGCAATTGTAACATGATGCCAACAAATCAAAATCAATGAAAGACTCATGAATTTATCAAATAATTTAGGTCAGACACACACAATCACAAAACCCATTGCAAATCCCCTTTCAAAATTTTCCTTTTAAAAATTTGTTTCACAAATAATAATTAAAAATATTTTTATTATTTATACTCAACATAAACATCCACTCAGAGGGTGATCACTTCCAGATTTGCTCCACAATAAGGATCTGGCCTTGATTAGCCTTGTACAGCCCCTAATGAACATACCAAACACTATAAAAAAACATGATTTTATCGACGGAATTTAGCGACGGAAAAAATTCATCGCTCTTTAGTGATAAAAACCAAAATCCGTCTCTAATTACCAACGGATTATTTTTCGTCGCTAAATTAGCAATGAAAAATAATATCCGTCGCTAAATATAATTTTATATTTTTATTAAATATAATTTTGTGTTTTTATTAAAATAATATTTGTAATTTGTATTTTTAATAAATTAGAGTATTGATTTTTATTAAATATAAATTTATATTTTTTAAATATAATTTTATATTTTTATTAAAGATAATTTTGTAATTCTATTAAATATAATTTTGTATTTTTATTAAATATAATTTTATATTTTATATTTTTGTTAGATTAGGAAATTATATTTTTAATGGTAAGAGTTAGAAAGAAAGTAAAGAAATAAAAAAAATATATCAAATAAATTAATGTGATATAATAGTTAAGAGCATTCCACATAACCCCTTAAACTCAGGTTTGAATCTTGACAAAAGCATATTTTCTGTAAAAAAAAATAAATAAATAAAGCAGCAAAGGTTGGGCATGTGCGGGCGGGCAAGCAATAGGGGGCCGGGGCAGTAGTGGGTGGCGGCAGGAGGGCGGACGGACGAATTCTATAAATAAAAATATTAAATGTGAAATTTAGTGACGGATTCTGAATTTCATAGCTAAAATTAATGACGAAAAATAATATCCGTCACTGATTAGCGACGGATTTCAAATCTATCGCTAAATTTGGCGACGAAAAAAAATTCGTCGCTAAATTTAGTGACGAAAAATAAAATCCGTCATAAATTAGTGAGGAATTTCAAATCTGTCGCTAATTTTAGCGACGAAAATATAATCCGTCACTAAATTTAGCAACGAAAAAAAATTCATCGCTAAATTTAGCGATGGAAAATAATATCCGTCGTTAAATATAATTTTATATTTTTATTAAATATAATTTTATATTTTTATTAAAATAATATTTGTAATTTATATTTTTATTAAATTAGGGTACTGATTTTTATTAAATATAAATTTATATTTTTTAAATATAATTTTATGTTTTTATTAAAGATAATTTTGTAATTCTATTAAATATAATTTTGTGTTTTCATATATATAATTTTATTTTTTATATTTTTATTAGATTAAGGAATTATATTTTTAATGGTAAGAGTCAGAAAAAAAAGTAAAAAAGCAAAAAAATATATATATAAGATAAGTTAATGTGGCATAATGGTTAAGAGCATCCCAGAAAATCCCTTAAACCCATATTGGAACCTCGGCAAAAACACATTTTCTGGAAAAAAAATAAAGCAACAAAGGTTGGGCATGCGCGGGCGGGCAAGCAGTAAGGGGCCGAGCCGATGGTGGGTGGTGACCAACGGGCGGGCGGACGGGCTCTATAAATATAAATATTAAATACAAAATTTAGCGACGGATTCTAAATTCCGTCGCTAATTTTAGCGACGGATTCTAAATTCCGTCATTAATTTTAACGACGGATAGTATGGGTAGGCGGGCAAGCAGCGAGGGGTCGGGCGGGTGGTGGACTGCGGCCGGCAGGCGGGCGGACGGACTCTACAAATATAAATATTAAATGCAAAATTTAGTGACGGATTCTGAATTTCGTCGCTAATTTTAGCGATGAAAAATAATATCCGTCGCTAAAATTAACGACAAAAACTGAAATTCGTCCCTAAAATTTAGCGACGGAAATTTTTCCGTCGCTAAATTCATCATTAAAAGTATTATGGACAAATTTTTTTAAAATTTTCGTCGCTAAACCCTTGTATTTTTGTAGTGAAATAACCAAAATCATCATTATTTATCATTCCATGTCAACTCATAATCTTAACATTCAAAACTTAATTTTTCTCTCACTTACAGTGACTTAAAATCTTTCAAATCCAAATAAACTAGTTAATCAAACTAAAGTTTAGAATAGAAAATTTATAATACCTTGATTTCGTCTCCTAAAAGATCATCTATTTGAGTTACACTAAACTTTTGGATTTTTTCATTTTGTGCCATCTCTAGATCCTTGACATGTTCCAAAATCAAAACTAAAATCTAACTTTAGGGAGTTGAATGGACAGTCTAGACCTTTGATCTTAAGTTTTGATAGTGAATCAATTGGATTTGAGAGAAGAGAGAGAAGAATGGGCTAGAAATAAAGATGAAATTTAGGTTTCATGAGTTTTGAAATCTCACTTCTCTTTTTATCTTTAAATCAATTTTCAATATTTACCTAATGGCACTCATCCACATTCAATTTACACATGTATCCAATATGTCCCATTTAGTTTATTAGAAAGGTCAATCCAATGGGTTCATATACTTGAACTTTTGTTCTATTGAGAAAATGTATTCGATGATAGATAGGAAAGGTTGAAAAGAAGAATACAAATTTATAGAAAATAAGTTGAAAATATTAAAAACTTGTAACATTTTTAAATATAGAATATGATATAATATTATGTAATATTTTGATAGGGTGATCGAATGGTATGGTGGTAATAAGCTTTTTGAAAGTAGTGGAAAACTAAGGATCAAGTCTCGATGCTTAAAAGATTCACAGGGAATTACCGAGAAGTGGTGGAGAAATTTGCAAATGCTCACACCACCGACAAGATAGGGGGAAGTGTATCGAGAAGCAAGTGGATGGTAAATGTACCGACAAGAGATTGAGGCAAACATTATGAGGTGAGAGTAAATGCTAGTGCTGAGAGAGGTAAATGAAATTGTATAATAAATGAAAAACCGATAATCGACGGGTGGATAGAAAAATATATCAAAGAGTTTCACAATATACCAACCAACTTAGAGTAAATATTCTAACATCGAGAGGTAATCAGAAAATTTGTACTGTTAGATAGCAATGTATCGAGAAAAAATTTGGAAAATATAATGCATACGACTACAGGGTGGAATCACCGAGGAGAAATGGGAAAAGAGGCTAAGTGTTTGGTACAAATCTTGATCACGTTCAAATCTCACTATATTATATATCAAGAGGTATTTGGAAATTACAAAACAATTAATGGCACTGACAGCTTCTCATTTGTAATGCAATAGATGTCTACCAAGAAGTAAAATATACTAAGAAATGGCAAACAGCACAGAGAGATAGCAACTAGTAACTGTATCATCAAGTAAGTGGAGAATATACATATACATACATACATGCATATATATATATATATATATATATATATATATATATATATATATTTCGAAAGACAGTAATCACTGAAAGATGGTGGAATGTGCAGGAAAAAGTTAGAAGTAAAAATAAATTTAGATAATTATTACCAAGACCGACTAAAAAATTAAAAATTGAAAGAATTGTCCCCTAAATTAAAACTCTATCGAGCGGTTCAAGTTTTCATAGAGAACTCAAATTCTATGAGCATCGAGCAATTTAGTAATCAATGACTTAAAAATTGGAAGTCTACCGACCAACTGTGTAAAGGATTTCCGGACAACCCAAAAGATAAAATTTACATTTTTATTCAAATTTGTTATTCTCCCATGATTTCACAAAATATAAAAATTTTCATACGGTTGTTTTAGGATCAACACTACAACTGGACTTTTCCGGTGTCATAAAAAAAAAATAATAATAAGGAGGTTTATGTATATTTTCAAAAAATCGAAGGGCAATTGGTCCCGCCCCTTGCTCGCCCTCTGAAGCGAAGGAACAAAGAGGGAAAAGAGGGCAAGTTCATTGTTACTTTTAAAGCATGCATAAAAGGTATTAAGACTAAAGGATAGATGATTGTTGTATCATTATTTAACTATCACTATTTCTTGTAAAATGGAACGCCAGAATGATCCACAATTGTTGAATGATGATGTAATAGTGACTAATACCATATCTATCAAGATAAAGATAATAGAAAAATCCCACCCGCGTATCACCTAACCCTTTGTACAATACAAATGGATCTGCATCGAGCTGCAAAGGGAGATAATACAAAACACAAGAGGCCAGTGGTTAACAAGCCTTTTGTCGTATCACCTAACCTTTAGTACTCAGAAGTATCCCTGTTCCCCAACAATTATAATTAAACATACATATTTTTTAGTGAATCATATTCAATAGTCTCTTCTCCTTATCAAAACAAATACAAATAGCAAATTTTAATATGTCTAATATTGCATCTCTCCTCGTAAGAAACCTGGGTTCGAGTTGTTTGGCAACTATAGGGCGAAATAGAACTTGTGCTGCTATTTATTCCACTGTGTTTGTCTCAAACGTAATGATGCTTACACAAGGTAAATTGAGAGAGCTCAAAGGACTTTTACATATAAGGGAAAGGAAAAACAATAATAAGGAGCTATCAGACCTCATCAAAAGAATTTTCCTTTTTCTTCCTTTCTGGTTTTGATTGAAGAGGAGACGAGGCTTAATTAAACTCGAACACTACATGACACAACTATAATATGACATGACATTTAGATAACCCCATATGGTCCAAGGCACCACGTGAGGCGTTCAACGAGAAAAGAAGTGAAATGTCAAATAAATCAAATTTTACATGACAATCTTTAGAGTGTTTTAATTAATTCAAATAACATCTAATTAATAATTAACACGTTAATCTAAACTATCATGTAAAATTTGATTCACACATTTATAGCAATTAGAAAATTTTGGGTGCAATTGCTAAGCATCATCTTAAGCAATCAGCAATGTCTCCTTTAGTGGTCGATGTTGAACATTGCAAATGCTAAAGCATATATGTGATGCATGTATACGTGATGCATCAATCTGTTGCAGATGATAAAGTAGGGTCAGTTAAGGCAAAACGTTTTGGCCTACCTAGTGAGGGGAAGAAAATCGAAAAGTGAAAGATTGTGTTGCCTTTGTATATGATCAGTGACAACATTTTATGATGGTGTCTTGCTTTCTGGAAGATTGTTCTAGAGACCCCTACACTTGAAAAGCTCCTTAAAAGGACAATCCTTTGTGTCCCTCTTACAAGATAAGGTTCTTATATGGTCTGTTTAATTTGTACTTACTCCTATGTATAATTTGCCTTAAAAGTTAGATATCCATGATTGCTCACCACACCTATTTTTGGTAAAACTATGTGCAATTATTTAAACTTCTCTAAATTGATTTTTCTTTTTTTTTTGAAGTATTCATACTTGAGGTGTTCCTAGAATTTTCCTTAGTAATCCTCTCTGCGGAGCTTATACCGGCCAAGTTAAACAATTATATGATTTTTTACAACAAGCTCACTTGAACTATCAAGACTGGCAAGCCTCCATTGCCATTTTAAGTTGAACATATATGGGGGAACAACAATGAGAAGGATTCATATCTATTCAGATTTTTCTTCTATTCAGTGAAAATCTTTGTTATAATTTATTTAAAATATTATAATTTTATGTTTGCTAATTTCGGTCCTTCTTCATTTGTGCGTCACTTCATTTTTGTGGAGCAGGTGAACCTAAAAATATAATGAATTGGTCACATAACATTAGTAAAAATCTCGTCTTTCTCTTAGCATTTTTTTATTTGCTTTCGGAATTAACAAGCCCAAGAGAGAGAAGAAGAGAAGAAGAAATACACAACAAAATTCTCTACATTTAATCAAATCCTAGACAAACCCATAAAAGAAATCTTCCCCGTTTACATGTAAGATAAGCTTAGACTACATTTGATTTATCTTATGAACAAGAAGAGAAACAAGAAAGATGAAGAGGGAACCAGTAACAAAGACAAGACCAAGTGATCCACCAACAAGCCCGGCAAGTTCCACCGACATCATAAAAGTGGCAACTCTTTTGTGATTATCATCATATCCAGATAATTCCATCCACTGATTTCCATTGATCTCGTACCACATGCAGTGTTCAAATTCACCCCCTCTTTCTTCTTCACTTCCTCAATCCTCTCCCTTAGAATTCTCATGCTTGAGTCCGCCATATTTGTTGAATTTCCTGTTTAAAATTTCATGATTCTAAAAATATTCTACCGGAAATTATGTAAAAGTAGTCATGGTAGCATATAAAAAATAAAATAAAATAAAAATCTCTTTACTGGAAGAAGTAATGCCTTCATAATCTCTTGAGCTCTGAGATCTAACAGTAGTGAAGGAGTTGAGATTCCTATGTTTCCTAGGTGGTCTGCTTATGCTGAAGCAAGACGGCAAAGAAGAAGCCATGTTTGTGGACTTTGTTCCCAACCTTATTATCATTGCTTACAAATATATATACAAGAAGGAGAAAGCTCTTTTTCAATTCTTGAAAATGTCATTTGTCACCAAAATTTTTCTTATGCAATATATATATATATATATATATATATATAACACTAGAGTGTTAATCTGTTGTTGCTAAAATTTTAATACGACCTTTCCTTAAATAATGACAAGATTCATAAGACTTTGAGAAATTGTCCAAGGGGGATTGATGGTATGTCCTTAATATTCCAACTTTCATGTACATTTTCTAACAAATACCACATAGACCAATCAAATACGACTGATAAATGACTTTAATTGGAAACTCTTTTGGCCTTGTGCGTTTAATGTCCATCGCCAGATGCTTCCCATGTGTTTGATACATCCATTTGTTGGAATCAATGAGATGTGTACAAATTTTTACATCTCTTTTTCACATGCCATCACCTGATATAAATTTGTCTCTTACAACACTTGTACATGTCCTTTTTTCCCCCCTTTTTTTAGTGAATTAAGTTTTATTTAAAAAAAAAAAAAAAAAAAGCTACGAATAAGAAATGGCTGGTAAAAATTCAGAGACTAAACATATTTTATTATGTGGGATTTCTTGAAGATCATGATCAGCTTATGGTGTTGAGAGAGCGGACATAACAAATCTCTTCGTAGCTGCGTACTGTTCTACGAACAAGTGTCATGCAAATTTGTATATTTTACTTGGGTTATGATCCCATTATTTCCCAAAACATTTAATATTTTGCCACGTAACCCTCGATGGAAACTCCCGTCTCATGGGAAAAGCTATATGGCTTTCACAAATTTCATGCTCTTATAATATTATATAACCTTTCTTCTTTTCCGGGTAATAAAACAATAATAGTACTATATAACTTTGGCAACATACCTATGAGTGGCATCATCTTTCCATCAAACAAGCTACTATGCACTCCTTTGAAGGAGCAAGAAGGAAAACGTAATGCAATATGATTTGTGATACGAATGTAGGAGAAGAATTATACTTTATCAGTCATTTATGTCAAAGAAAATAGATTTACTACTTTTTGGCATTACAGAAATTTTAACCGTTATCGTTGAGTAAATACAGTATTTTACAAACTCTATATAGAAAAAATTTTGCATGTGCAATTTAGGGGTTGGCTCAATTTAATGCTTATTGTTCAGAACTTACGAGGTTTAAGGGGATTTCAAAGATGCAAAGAGCTTAGGAGTGTAAGAAAAGTATTACTAATTAATATTAGTCGGGAGACACGTTATTCTTGATTATGAACCAAAGTGGATGCAAAACTCGAATTTTATGAATTTTTTAAATCCATATAATCACTTACCTGGATCATGGGAACAACCACGAGGGGCAAGTGTACCATTTCTTCCTACCTTTTTTTGTTTACATATCTACTCTATGTTTCGACCGACCCAAAAGAAGGGACAAGTGTACCATTTTTGGTACTTTTAGGGACACATCAAATTAGTTAGGCAGAGAGCATTAGTCTTTAGTTTTTAGAAGACCAAAAGTAATTTAATGGAAAATATTTGGCATCTGTCATCAACCATCATCTTAACTGATAACCCACTTAAATGTTGCCATTTGGTTGCAAAAAAAGAAAAGTTATAAGGTTATAACAGGTAAAGCAAAGGCAGAGATCACTCCACTTGATGGCCATGCATATACATATACCCGTGTCGGTGTGTATTAATAATTACAAAACTAGGGATGGAAATGAGTGGGGAGTCATTATAAGAAATATTAGGTCCAGTCTATTATAGGCCAAAAAGATTAAATTTGGCCTAACTTATTTATAAAAATAGAGAACCAAATTTTATATCGTTATTAAGTATAAAACTTTTAATTATATAGCAACAATTATATGATTTAATTTATATTTAAGATATATATTATATATAATCATACAAGTCGGCATATTAGGCTAACAAGTCTAGTCAAGCATAGCCCAAATCTCTATGTCCACCTATTAGTTTAAGTTTGACTCAATAAGATATATAAGTCGAGAAAAATCATGCCAAAAAAGGTCAAGTAAGGAATGATTCACGAGCCGCCTAATTTATGTCTACCAATATAAAAAATAAATAAATAAATAAATAAATAACACCGGTGGATATAATTTAGCGCCTCGTACATCTAGTTAATTTTTTTAATAAAATATATTAAAATTTTAATAGTAATTTTGATTCATTTAATATTTATACAGTTGGTTGTGACAAAAATTATAGGAGGAGAGAATCTCATACTGTTTGACAAATGAGGAATGAGGTGAAATTTTTTCTCATAAATAGACCATTCCTCATGCCTTGTAAGATTATCCCAAAATTGACAAGTTGATATCTTAGGTTAATTTTCATTTTTCTCTCTCTTATAATATTTCAAATTTATTAGTGAAATATTATTTTGGTAGTGTCCGACGATGTAGGCATATTTGGCTAAATCTCATTAAATTCTGGTGCTCTTTCTTTATTTAATAGTTGTTGTTAGGTATAGTTATAGTGATATATTGTGCTGTTAAATTACCCTTTTGGGAAATATTTCCTGGGTGATTTATTAGTACAATTGTTCACACGCTATTTCCGCAACAATTGGTATCAATGCCCGGTTTATCTTAGTATGTTCTGTGGCTGCAGTTTTGTCTGATCTTCCACATCAGAAAAGATTCTCTTGGGGCTATCGGCATTGAGTCCGGTTGATCCTAGTATGCTCTGTGGTTGCAGTTTTATCTGATCTTCCACATTAGAAAAGATTTTCTTGGGGTTATCGGCATTTTGCATCAGCAGCTATTAAATAGTACGAGTGGCAGAAATGACAGACAGCGCAAAATCATCCACGTCGTCATCATCAATCTTGGCAGGAACTACATTGACAAATGCCAGATTTACAGTAGAGATTTTTGATGGAACTGGTCATTTCGGCATGTGGCAGAGTGAGGTTCTAGATATCCTTTTCCAACAGCGTCTAGACCTTGCCATTGAAGAAAAGAAACCAGATGATGTTGGAGAGAAGGATTGGCAAACGATGAACAGATTGACATGTGGTACGATTCGATCATGTCGTTCCAGAGAGCACAAATATGCTTTTTCAAAAAAAACTTCTGTAAGTAAATGTGGAAAGCACTGAAAGAAAAATTCTTGAAAAAGAGCAGTCAAAACAAGCTCTATATGAAAAATAGACTATTTCGCTTCAATTATATTCCAGGTACCACTATGAATGATCACATCACCAGTTTTAATCAACTGGTTACTGATCTGATGAATATGGACGAGACTTTCAAAGATGAGGATCTGGCTCTAATGTTGTTGGGATCTCTTCCTGACAAATTTAAATATCTTGAAACTACTCTTCTTCATGGGAAAGATGTTATCTCTCTTAGTGAAGTAACTGCTGTCTTATATAGTTATGAACTAAGAAAGAAAGAAAAGCAAGAAAACTTAGGTGAAGAAGCAGAAGTCTTAGTTGTCAAAAGGTGTTTGCAAAGGCAGAATAAATGGATGAGAGGGGGATCAAAGTCAAGATCCAAACCAAAGAAAGATGAATGTGCCTTTTGTCGTGAAAAATGGCACTGGAAGAAAGATTGTCCAAAATTGGATAATAAAAGCAAATCTGACAAAAGGAAGGCTGTCGCAAATTCAATTGTAGCTGAATATGATGATGCAGACTCAGACCTCACATTTGTTGTTGCATCATCAACTAATCATTCTAATACGTGGTTGTTAGATTCAGCGTGTAGCCAACATATGTCCCTCAATCGAGAATGGTTCTTTGACTTCAAAGAACAAAAAGGGGGAATGGTGTACACAGCAAACAATGTCCCTCTCTCCACACATGGAATTGGTTCAATTCACTTGAGAAATCAGGATGGATCAACCAGAATTTTAACAGGTGTTCGATATGTACCGGATTTGATGAAGAATCTCATTTCTGTCGGATCCTTAGAATCAAAAGGTTTCGATGTGAAGATGAAAGATGGAGTAATGATAATCATCTCTGGTGCACTTACAGTACTAAAGGGCGTACGGAAAAATGATGATGTATATTATTTGCTGGGTAATACAGTTGTTGTAGCTTCTACTAATGATTGGGAGATAGAAGCAACCACGTTATGGCGGCGAATTGGGCATGCTGAGAAAAAATCCTTGAAATTTCAGATAGATCTAGGATTATTGAAAGAAGTTCGAGTTCGCAAATCAGATATTTGTGAGCGTTATGTAAAAGGGATGCAAACGAGGGTGAAATTTGGCACAGGAGTCCATAATACTAAGGGTATGTTGGATTATGTTCACTCAGATGGGACTCTCAAACAGGTGGAGTTTGAAAGAAATAGAACTATCTCTGCAAATGAAGAAAATGATGGTGACTCTCCTATAGTAGAAAAGGAGTCAGAAATAGATAAGATTCAGACTCAGGAACCTCCACAACAACATGAATCAATTGCACGAAAAAATGGAAGGAGGACCATTAGACTATTGGCTTGTTATGGTTGCTTCCACATCAGCAATTGAAAATTGCAGACTCTATCAAAATTGTATAAGAAAGTTGTAAAGTTTTTGTCAAAGTGGAGATTTGTTGGTTGTGGCAAAAATTATAGGAGGAGAGAATCTCACATTGTTTGGCAAGTGAGGGATGAGGTGAGATTTTTTCTCATAAATAGAGTCATCCACATGTCTTGTAGGATTATCTCAAAATTGGTAAGTTCATATCTTAGGTCAATTTTCATCTTTCTCTCTCTTATAATATTTCAAGTTTATTAGTGAAATATTATTTTGGTAGTTTCCGAGGACGTATACATATTTGGTCGGATCTCATTAAATTTTGGTGTTTTTTATTTATTTAATAATTATTAGGTATAGTTATAGTGATATATTATGCGATTAAATTACCCTTTTAAAAAATATATCATTGATGATTTATTAATACAATCATTCGTACGTTATTTTCGAAATATGTACGAGGTTCAAAAAATTAGATGTATAATTTGTAACTTTAAATTATTTGCATTTAGAAATTATAAAATTTTTGTACTTTGGAAATGGACCGTCTCCCGGATGAATTGTGTCCTCTATTCCAGGCGAAAAATGTGTGCACCTTTTACACTTTGGAAATTGACATGCTTTGCATGCGAAAGTGCTTCGCGCAGCCTCGAGACAAACGAGAACAAAGTTCCAAGGATCTTCTTAAACAGACGTCTCGAAAATGCAAGTGAAGAACCCCTTTATAATGAGCAAAATCTTCATTATGAAGCATCTCTCTCTCTCTCTCTCTCTCTCTCTCTCTCTCTCTCTCCCAACATGTTTGATTTTTTTTGCTATTGTCAAGTTCATTGTCATGGTTGTTGAAATAATTGTGAGAGTCTTTAGCTCCCTTTGATATTCAAAAGCAACGGAAGAGGGTCCCCAGGAGTGTCATTTTGGGAAATTGCAATGTGGCTATCGGTGTTGCTCTTTCTGATTCGTATCAGCCGGATGGAAAATAAGGGTCCTCTTCCTTTTGTTGTTCCCTTCATCACTATTTGGCACTGTTAATCAAAATGCTGGAATGATGTTATCTTCATACATTCTCTTCTTTCTTCCATTTCATTTTGCAATCATTTTTCACTTGTTTTTATCTAGTTCTATAAAGGTATAACTATAAATCAACTTTGTCAAGAGGAGAAATAAATGCACCCGTCAATGATTCATGACCAGATGAACCCAATCTAACATGTCGGTCAATGCCAATAACAAAATAATGATAAAAATAATAAAATAAATAATTTTAAATTATTTAATTATCTTTTAAATTAAAAAAATATATATATATATAATAGAAACTAGGAGTATTCATTGGTTCGGTTTTTGAATTCTTCGATTAATTCGATTCGAATTGAATCGAATAAACCAAATAAATCGATTTTGATTTTTAAAATCTAAATTTTCACATAAATCCAATTTATTCAAATTCGAATTGATAAAATAATAAATTTTTTAATTATTATTTTATTACTTGCTTAAACAAGAAAAATTATCCATCAAAATTTACATAAAAAAAATAAAATAAATAATAAATAATCAAAATAAATAAAAAATAAGATAATTAAAAAGCCTAATTTGATTTTCGATTCGAATTCGTATTAAAAATCTCAATTTGAAACTCGAACCGAAAACCAAATTTGAAATTCGATTCTAACTGAAAATCGATTCGAATCTAAAAATCGAATTCAAATTTAATTCGATTAAGTCAAATATTCAGTTATCACACCCCTAATAGAAACAATCATATAAAATTTGATTTATTTGATTTAGAATTTGGCTCAATATGACTCTTGACATATTTTATATTTCCAATGATTCATCAACATAATAAGACCATGCATTAAAATTCACAAATTATTCAGCGGCTAATAATCCCAACTCCCAGTAATTTTATGTTACACAAAATAGTACATCATCAATATACACGGTGCGAGGTCCGAGGATGTCACAACATTCTCTTCACATTCCTATTCTAATCCAATTTGATGAAGTCATAGGCAGTTTAAATCTTTCATTTACAGATGCAAGTACTTGTATGCAAAATATAAAGGATCCTGAACACCTACAGCCAGCTGTCCATGCCGCAGGAAAGGCCCTACTACTGTACACGACAGTTAGGTGTCAACATTGTTGGCTGTACATGACCTTTGTCAACCTCAGATATCCATGTCATCAAATATTTCTCCATCTTCCTCTGAACATACGCCATCAGTGAGAAAACCCTCTGCCACCAAATTGCTGCAAAGTCAGTAAGAAATCAAGCTTTGGAGTAATAGAAATAGTAGTGGTTAAAGAAAAACTGAGAAAGCTCAACTAGGCAGCAGAAACGAAAGTTTACTACTCGCTTCAGCTTTCTGTTATAGAAGAAGAAATTGAAGGACCATCTATAGAGAATTTAGAAACCTGATCACAATTTTGAAACAATCCAAGCAATGCAATGGAATGTGAAAAAGGAAATCTCACAGGGTTCCTCTCTGTGAGAATGGATCAGCATCAGAATCAGGACTGTAAACGTAAATTTCACATTCCACAATTTTTTGTGCACGTGTTTATTGAGCTGTGAAGATTTTTTTTTTTTTGGGCCCCCCCCCCCAGGGGGGAGAGGGGGGGTTTCACCTCATCAAGAGCTTTGCACAGGTTCTCAAACAAACTGCCTTCATTGTTCTCAGCCCACTACTGTAGATTTGGAATTGGCAACGAAAAGCTTAGATGACCATGGTACAAGCAACGGATGTTCAATTGTTCAAGACATGGTGGTTCTAAGGATTATACATGTAAAACTAAAACACTGATTAATTTTCATTTAAAATTGAATTCTGTTCTATCAAAATAAATATCATTTCAAGATTCAAAAAGGTGCATTTGGAAGTTTAGAAACTTTTGTCCAGGAACATGCATACAAACCATCTATGTTCCATAATTCCTGCAACAATGAAAGATAACAGATGATAAGAGAACAGGGAAAGCATGGGGAAAAAAAATAAAATTTGAAGTACATATTGCAAATATAAATGTAAAGAGATGGGAGGTTACCGGCAGGTTGATTTACAGAACAGAATTCTTGATGTTAAGCAGAAGTTCATTATGGTGCTGTTTCTAGTTATCGTCAAGGAATGACAAGAACATTTCACTGACACAGCAAGATGAATTTTAATATGCCTATTACAGAAAATGGAAACAAATTCAACTGGAAAGGATAAAAAATGTACCTTGGACACTTCAAACGTGTAGCTGTCAAAAGTCTGCTTAAAACTATCCAAGCCTTCCTCAAAGAAAAACTGGTGAGCTCTCACCGCACTGGCAAAGATGAAAAACGTTGGCACAGGCTATTGTTTGGCCTATTAAACTAAGCTTCTAGGAAAACTATTAAAATTATCACACACAATGTGATCATGTGGCCAATTTTGATTGGTTTGGGAAATGGAGAGGATCGAACTCTCAGCTCCACCTAGAGCAACAGTTCTCTGAACCGTCTGTCAAACCTTTTGACAACACTCCCAAAGCTGTTAAGAGAGGAGGATAACAAAACGGGTTGCCACGTCGCCCAACAAGCTGACAGTGGCATTACCCATGATCCTCCAATACAGCTCATTTGAAAAGGGGGGGAAAAATTATTGACAGATACAAAAACAGGAAGTATGTTGAGATACCAGAAGTCATAATCCGGATACATATGACACAAGGTAAGGATCAGGTAAGCCAACGTCTTTCAGCTGGAAATCCATTAAAAAAAAACAAAAACGAACAGAAGCTGTTTGATTGATATTAAAGATAACCTGCAATTCCCAGATCTGTCCAAGGTAATTATAAGCACCTGGATTTGTTACAGAGATAATCAACTGGTAAGCAAGAGTCAGTGTCCGAAGACTTCCCAAGATAATCAATGATCTGCATAGAGACCCATGTAAAAACAACTAATAATATGTCACAAAGAATCCTTATCAACTCAAAAGGTTGATCCAATAAAATGATTCTCAAATTTTTTTTTTTTTTTTTTGGTTAGATTTAGAACCAAATTTACTATCCCAACTCTAAATCTCAATGGAAGCGAACCCTCCACTTCTCATCCTTAAAGGTATAAAGAAACCAAGTCCAAACCATAGGGATCATAGTTGGCTAAAACTTACTTCATGCTCCAAACTAAATGACAATCTTTTATCCGCTACCGTGTGTTTACCTAAAAACCAAAGATAAAATGAAATCATTCCCATTCATTGTCATCAACAAGGAACAACAAAAGGCTCATATTGATCAAATCTAGCACCTACAAGAGTAAGCTTCAAGACATCCTTTGATAGTACACTCGCCGAGATTCACTAGACTCAGGAAATCATTTATACTGGAAAAATGCAACGGAAACATTCCTCAACACCATAAAGTTTGCTCATATTTGCAACAAAAACAAGAAAACTCTCGATAATTACCGATCCAGCGGACTTCATGTTGATTGTTGCAGTAAATTAAGCGGGCTCAACCAATTTTTGGTGTTTTCTGAAAACCTAACAGGAATTAAAGTCAAAATTGGCATGGAAAAAAAGGACATGGAATCCAAAGCATAAAAAAAACCAACAAAAGGGTGTCAAAAATTTGAAACATCTATAAATTCGGCAATTCGGGCCTTTTCTTTTCAGCAGAAAGTTACATTACAAAGTCACGGTTGAGCTGGAACTGAGGGCAGTGCCGTATTTGGTAGGAACTGTTCTGATTTCTGTGTCTTGGATAAACCATAAAATTGCCCCTACCCTTAATTTTTTTTTTTTTTTTATCAAATAGCTCAATAAACTTTTTAATTTTTGTAATATTTTTCGTAATCTGTTAATTTTGATAAAATTTGGTCTTCCATCCAAATTGATTAAACCTATTGTGTAGAGAATCACGTTCCTTGCACATTTTCCATAATAAGGAGAAATGCTTTATTTTATTAAACAAACTCATTCACTCTCTTTTTCTTTGAAGCTAACAAAACACTTTCCTTCTTTCTTCTTGAAACTAAATGTGCTCAAATCGAGGATTCCAATTCTAGAATTATAGGTTCCCGATTCCTAATTTGAAGGAACCTGAGTTCAATCTTAATGGGGTAGTTTTCGTTTTAGTTTTGAAATCACCCGGTGTGATTTTGATTTTAAATAATTTCGAATTCAATTTTAATTATGATTCTAAAATTAAAACTAAAAACAAATAATAAAAATAATTTTAATTTTAATTTTTTATTAAAAAAGAATACGGAGAAATATGGTCACTTAATGATGAACGAGTTTAATTGAAAACTTATTATTATTATTATTTGTTGATGAAATCATTTAATTGATTTAATTATGAACATTTGAAGTGCATTTTATGCTATAATAATTTTTCATGATAAATATTTATTACTCTTACTAAATTTATAAAATAATTTATTTGCATTAATTTTTTTAATATGAAACTTATATGCATTTTTCACTCAATTTTAATAAGTATATTAGATTCAATATAAATTAAAATAGAATTTTTTTTTTTACAAACTATTAATAATAGTTTTTTGGTATTTTAATTTTTAATTTGAATTGTATTACAATCAGCAAATATATATTTTAAAAAAAAAAATTGTGAGTTCAAACCAACTGTTTTCAACGGCTCAAACCGTCGATTCACGATTTTTCAAAATGAAATTTAAAATCGAACCGTTAAATAGAGTTCTTTTTCCCATTCTTACATTATGAACCGACCAACGATTCAATTTGTTCTGATTATAGGGTTCAATTCCAACCGTGACTATATATCTAACTGAAACCTGAAACTCTTTCCCTCTTTACATGCTCTTCCTCTTTGTCTCTCTTTAAATCATCTCTTTTTATTGAAAAAATCCACCATTTAACCTAGCAAAACCATTCTCTCATCCTCAAACTCATCTTTCTACCATCAATTTCCCCCTACCGCCCTTCTCAATCTCTCTTCTCCCCATTAAGATCCAATCCCTCAGATTGATTTTTTAATCCCTACTTTTTCTTCTTTTTTAAACTTGATTTATTTTTTCTCTTTTGCCACTTTCTATCTATTGTGCTTGCTGCTCCAGATCCTCTCTCTCTCTCTCTCTCTTCCTATCCACACCCGCCTCACCTTTATCTTTAATGAAAATCCACAAAACCCCACAAACCCGTCTAAGCAAAACTGCAAAATTTTACACGAATAACGAATAAATGAGAGAGCCAAGCAGTGAAGAGCTCAGTCGAGTGGAGATGGATTTTCATGGCGAAGGAAGAGAAACAGTGGAGGAGATAACTCGCGGAGTATCTTGCCGATTGGAACGTGTCTTGCATGCCAAGCTGATTGCTAAAATGGGTTACCCATCGAAAGTTAGAAGATTGTTTTAGAATGAGTGTTTTAAATGAAATTGTTGGTGTGATTTATGCGACTTCTAGCACATTGAACTGATTTCCGAACCTTCCCCCAAAAATTTATTTAGTCACAAGTTTTACCGTCAAAGTGCGAGTGGGAACCACAAAATTCCGAAGGTTTTGTTCCTTGGTACATAATATGTGTTTGGCAACTTTATTATCATGACAGCAGGTAGTCTCCATTCAAGGCCAAACTATAGTATTTTGAATGGTATACAAGAAGGAAGAAACCGAGATAGGAAAAAAAAAAAAAAAAAAAAAAAGGAGAGAGAGAGAGAAGAACATGGAATTTTTTTTTCAATTTTTTTTATATATTTTCGAAATTTTCATCATGTCCCTTCTTTATTGTTTCATCCCTTCCTTCTCATAATCCAAACCAAATATTAACTGCATTTTCGTCCCTTCCATTCTCTCCGGTCTCCTTTTTGTCTTGTACTCCAAACTAAAACTTTCTTATATGTAGCTGTTGATTGGTATGCCCACGTGGGGCAGTTACCAAATCCCTACCCCTCATTTCTCTCTCCTTAATTACCTTCTTTGATTAATGGTTGAGTTATTAGCTAATGGAGTTACATTTTCCATTATTGGTGTGTGACTTACCTTCCTATGTGAGTGCAAACGGAAGAGTGAATTTACGTTTGTTCTTTGAAAAAGAAAAAAAAGAAACAGCAGCCTTCTTCCTGTTAATGGTGAGAGACTTTTGCTCTATCCATTCAATTCATTTTTCTTTGAGAGAAAATTGAGAGGAGATATTTTTTCGAGTAGGAAAAATATTTCTAAGAGTGGAAAAATTAATTGTTGCGAAGAACGATTAATTTTTCGAGGGTTTCTGGATCCGTCTACGATTCATCGGGTTGAGGGTTGGATCGTTGTGGCATTGCGGTGATAGTCCGTTCATCGTGATTATCATCCCGACTACGAGAAGTTCAGATCGGGAGTTTGCGGTTCTGACGATTTTCGAATCACCGATTGAGGTATATCGCGAACCCTAACCTTTTATGATTCCGAAAATTATTTTATTACTTCCGCTGCGTGTTGAGTCACCTAAAAATTCTAACATTGGTATCAGAGCAGGTTAGAATTATTTAAATAATTTTCGGAATAAAAAATTTGGGTTTTGAAATATAGGGTATAAAAAAATTGGGGTCCGGATTACGGATGAGTTTCGTGAATCCGGTTATACCACTGTGTCACCCAAATTGTGTAGAACACGAATATATTTTTTTCGTAATTTTATGAGCACGTTTAGGCCATGAAAATTCCGGTTGAAGCATTCTGCCGCGAATGGAGACCGAACTTTTGAACCCCAGATTTGACGAGTTTTAGGTCAAATCAATTAATAAAAATTGTAGATCTGTAATTGTCTAATTTAGATCTGCATTTTGATATATATATTGTTTAATTCTAACACCGGAATTTGAGATTTCGGTACCGGGTCGGAGAAAATACCCGGAAAATCGCGTTGCAGGCTCTCGGGCGAAGAAGACGACGGCGCGTGCGGGAACACGCGCGAGGAGGCGCGTCTGCACAGGAGGACGCTGGCGCGTGTACCACACGCGCGCAGAGGCGCGTCGGCGCACAGCGCCCTGGCGCGTGACACACACGCGCGCGTAGGCGCGTGATAGGTCGGGTCTGACCGGGTCAGACCCGAACCGGTTCGGACCCGACCCAAACCGGCGGATCCGGACCGGGTTCCGGTCCCGACCCTGACCCGCGTCCGGGTCCGGCCCGGGTGACGCGGGCGCGCGCGTGCAGGCGCGTCGCCCGCGCGCCCGCGCGTCGGGGCGCGTCTGCCGACGCGTCCCGAGCGCGTGCGGGCGCGTGCGGGACGCGCGGCCGCGTCTCGCACGCGCCCGTGCGCTCCCGGCGCGTGGGGCGCGTGGGACGCGCCGCCGGGCCCGGCGGCGCGTGAACCCCCCCGGCGGCGCGTAGGTCGTCTGAAAATCGGATTTTTCTGATTTTTGAAGTTTTTTTTTGTGATAAAAGTGACTTATTGTGGGTTTTTATGTACCGAATCGCATTCCGAATGGTAAGATGCAATCCCGGATTGTGGTGTATGGTGTCCGTTGACTCATACGCTCGTCTTGGGACTGTATTCAAGTCATTTTGGTTTTGATGATTCGTAGGGTACATAAAATTTGTGATTTAAGCATCAATTTGTCACTAATGTCTCTTTTTCTGTGTAATAGAGTCATGGCTGCAACGAAGAATGTCGTATTAGATCTCGTGAAGGGAGACAAGCCGAACGGTGACAATTATGAGATTTGGCACCGGAAAGTTCGGTTGTCTTCGAGGAACAAGAACTCGGGGAGGTTCTTGACAACGAGATGGTGGACCCCGGGAGGGTACCACAGCACAAGCACAAAAGGATCAGGAGGTATATCGTGCTTGGAGGAGGAAGGATGGCCTCGCAAGGGTGATCCTCCTTAGCAGCATGCACGATGAGCTGATCCCCATTTATGAGCAGTATCCTACTGCACGGTCGATTTGGCATGCTCTGAGAGAGCAATACGGCACCCCGTCAGCTCCTAAGTTGAGGATGCTGACCTACAAGTTCATCACCTACAAGAAGAGGCGTGATCATACTATGAAGCAGCATTTAATGCATATGTCGAGTATGATCGCCTCTTTGAGGAACATGGGGGAGCCGATGTCTGATGAGCTTCAAGTACTGGGTGTGATCCAGTCCTTGCCTGACTCCTGGGATGTGGTTAAGACCTATCTCACGCACACCGAGAGTATTCGTACTTTCATGGACGTGAGTAGGCATTGTGAGCTCGAGGAGGAGCGTCAGGAGGTGGCTAGGTTTTCTTCTGCTCATGCTAACTTTGCGGAGTCGAGTAAGGGCTCTCGAGGTGTAAAGCGCAAGTGGCGCAAGCATGAGAAGAAATCCAAGGGCCAAGGCAAGAGGAAGCAATCTGCCAAGACCGACGACAAAGGGCGGAAAAAGCAAGAAGAAGGAGCTCGATAAGAGCAAAGTCCAGTGCTACGTGTGTGGCAAATCTGGGCATTTCGCACGCGAGTGTGGCGAGCGAAAGGTATATCCTTCTTCTTTACATGGTTTGAGTTACGTGTCATCTAGTGTGATGCTCGCTAACTCTTCTCCTTTGTGGATTGTAGACTCAGGAGCCACGGACCATGTAGCTCGGGACAGGAGCGCATACGTGGAGTTCCGCCGTTTGAGTCCCCAAGCGAGGAGGCTATACGTGGGGAATGGAGCATTTATTGAAGTTAAAGGGATTGGCACTTGCAAGTTAATGCTGCAAAGTGATCAAGTCTTGTACCTTCATGATGTATTATATGCTCCTGAAATAAGGCGGAACCTTGTATCTGTCCGTTGTTTGGATTTGCTAGGATATTCTGTGTTTTTGGGAAACTCTAGAGTTTCCATAACTTATGACAGTTCTTTAATATGTTCCGGTTTGGTCCATGAAGGACTTTATGTACTGGATATGATTTCATATTATGAAATTAATTCTTCATCTACTATTGCTTTTGCATCTGATAGTGTAGTGGATGATGTGAATGTATGGCATAGTATACTTGGCCACATAGGGCAAGAGAGGATGACCCGGTTAGCTACGAGTGGTTTGTTGGGCCCGCTAACCAAGGTCCAGTTGCCCGTATGTGAGTTTTGCCTTGCGGGCAAAGCTACTAGAAAACCATTTGGGAAAGCAATGAGAGCTGGGACTCCATTGCAGTTGGTCCATTCCGATATTTGCGGACCCATGAATGTGAGAGCCCGAAACGGAGCCACGTATTTTATTACGTTCATAGACGACTACACGCGTTTCGGTTATGTCTATCTGATCTCGCACAAGTCTGAGGCACTAGAGTGCTTCAGGAGGTTTATTAGCGAGGTTGAGAATCGCCTAGACTTGAGGGTGAAAACTCTCGGAACCGATCGAGGGCGCGAGTATCCGTCCGAGCAGATTTAAAGAGCTCGTTCGATAGAGGTATCACTAGACAGTTGACTATTCCTGCTACTCCTCAGCAGAACGGAGTAGCCGAGAGAAGGAATAGGACTCTGTTGGAGATGGTGAGGTCGATGATGGCGCAGGCCAACTTACCTATCTCCCATTGGGGGGATGCGTTGTTGATTGCAACCTACGTCCTTAACCGTGTTCCGACGAAGTCCGTAGTCAGCACCCCATACGAGCTTTGGACAGGGAGACAGCCTGACCTTAGCCATTTAAGACCATGGGGCTGCGCCGCGTACGTTCACGATTCCTCGCATAAGTACGGCAAGTTAGGCCCACGAGGAAAGAAGTGTATCTTTATCAGATACTCTGAACACTCCAAGGGATACGTGTTCCTAGGAGAACATACGGACGGCACTGTCACTGAGATAGAGTCTCGTGATGCCACTTTTCTCGAGAGTGATTTCCCTAAGAGAGAAGAAATCGATCGAGATTTTACCTTCTATGAGATGGATGAGCCTAATGGCTCAAACGAACCCAGCGGCGGGACACAAGACCCGGTTACGGATCTTGGTCCTAGTGGGAGCGGTCCATCCGAGGGTGTAGGTTCTCTCACTCCTCGCAGGAGTAGTCGGGGACAAGTGCCTCGTCGCCGCTTCCCGATTGAGGATGAGATCCTCATTGTGACTCCCGAGGACGACGGAGAGCCGAGGACTGTACAGGAGGCTCTCGAGAGTTCTGCAAAGGACCAATGGTTACAGGCCATGCACGAAGAATTAGAATCAATGAGAGTCAACGAAGTCTGGGAGCTAGTTGACCTTCCTGAGGATAGAAAGGCCATTGGGAACAAGTGGGTTCTCAAAATTAAAAGAAAGGCCGACGGATCGATTGAGAAGTACAAGGCCCGTCTGGTAGCCAAGGGTTACACGCAGACTAAGGGCATTGACTACGAGGAGACTTTCTCTCCAGTAGTCAAGTTTACTTCGATCCGTTTGCTTTTGGCGATTGTCGCTAGTTTGGATCTAGAGTTGCATCAGATGGACGTTAAAACCGCTTTCCTTAACGGGAGCCTGGATGAGGAGATCTACATGGAACAGCCCCCAGGGTTCGTTCTAGTAGGTCACGAGGATAAGGTCTGTCGACTTCGGAAGTCGATATACGGCCTAAAGCAATCATCCAGGCGGTGGTACCTAAGATTTCACGAGGAGGTGATATCTTACGGTTTTACGATGGTCGAGGAGGATCATTGTATCTATCTGATTCGTTCCGATAACTCATTTGTGATCCTGTCGTTGTACGTGGATGATATAATGTTGGCCGGGAACAACATTGAGCATTTAATGACCATCAAAGCATGGTTGTCATCCAGTTTCGACATGAAAGACATGGGTGAAGCCCGAGTTCATCCTCGGAGTTCGGATCCGGAGGGATCGTTCGAGAAAGACGTTAGCTCTTTCACAAGAGACCTACGTTAAGAAAATTCTCGAACGTTTTGGGATGAGTGATTGTAATCCCATAGATACTCCGATCGCCAAAGGTGAGGGCCTGAGCCTGGAAATGTGTCCGAAAACTCAGGGAAGAAGTAAGGGAAATGAGTAAAGTACCTTACTCCCGGTGCATGGGAAGTTTAATGTACGCAATGTTGTGTACAAGACCGGACATTTGTTATGCAGTTGGTCTAGTGAGCAGATATCAGGCAAATCCTGGAAGGGATCACTGGAGAGCAGTGAAAAGGATTTTCCGATATCTAAAAGGAACTGCGAACTTCTCCTTGTGTTACGGGGGAGGTGATTTGTGCCTTGTGGGATATTCAGACGCCGACTGGGGAGGCGATTTGGATAAGCGCAAATCGACATCGGGTTTTGCTTTCTTGCTCAATGGCGGGGCCATCTCTTGGAGCAGAAGAAGCAAACCTCGTGTTGCTCTATCTACGATGGAGGCCGAGTTCGTGGCATGCTCGGTTGCGGTTCGGGGAGAGTGTTTGGCTCCGTAGACTACTTGACGACTTAGGGATTGTAGCGGATAGTGGGAGGCCAGTGATGATTTATTGTGATAATCAGGCCGCTATCGCCTACACACGAGATCCCAAGTTTCATGGTCGGACCAAACACATTGACACTAGATTTCATTATGTTAGAGACATCATCGAGAAGGGTGAAGTGACCGTCAAGTACATTTCGACACACAGCATGGTGGCTGATCCCTTCACCAAACCCATCACTAGAGACTCCTTTCTAGGGCATAGAGAGTCATTGGGTTTGGGAATTTACTGACATTTCTCATCTTGTACTTATTGATGACGTTGATGCTTATTGATTTTATATATATATGATTCTAGTGCATTATTCAGTCACTTTTGTGTTATATTTTCTTTAATGCACTTACCTTTATTGTCATATATATTATGTGATGTGATAATAGATGTGTCAGGCAGGCAAGGTCGACTCTCTCACACGAGTGACCACCTCCAGCTCTGAGTGAGTGGAGATGAGACGGATTCTAGCTGTAAGAGGCTTTGAGAGTAGCCCTGCTAGAACATAAGTCGCCCTGATGCGTGTTCAGGATGAGGTCATGTGCGACATGACCGACATGGAAGTACCCACATCCATGTTGCCTGTGAGTAGCCAGGTTTGAGATCTCAGATATCACCTGCGTTTTGTGATATTGTCTCTGAGGTACTCTCTTTGAGATCTCTGGGTAAAGTCTTATGTGTAGACTGAGTCCCTATACCTGCACAGTGTTAGAGAAATCTGACATATGCCCTTTGAGAGATGGGGGAATAACACTGTGGCACGTGTTTCATACCACGTGTGAAAAGACGACTTGGGATAGTGGGAGCTTTATTATTTGAGACAGTTATTTGATATTTATCCCCAAGGCCCCCCCGTGTGAGACCCGAGATCCATTGAGTGGGATCTCAAGTGCCCTTATTACTTTCGGCCGTATCTTGAGATTCTGATTCAGTGTTTGCTACTTTAGTCTGTTTACCGATAGCCCGGAATATAAATTGAGGTCTGAGGGACAGGTCTAGGAAAGCAGTTGAGTTGGGATCGATAGATTCGAGTTTGGGAAAAGGAAGACCAATTGACATTGTATCACGGTTTTGTATTCACCGACCGGTCTTTTATGTTCATCCATGTAGGGATTTGAACATACTAGTGAATACATAGTCGAGCGATATCTGGGGATTACTTTCGATGAGGAAAGTAGCTCGATGGATACGATTAGTCTTGGATCTGGGGTACTGCGAGTTTTCTTTTGATACTAACGGTGACTACTCGATCATCCTAACAGGTGTATCGAGAAGTCTTTGTTTGCAGGTGTACTCGCTAGTCGCACGACGACCAACCCTATATGAAAACCCTGTAGGGTGATGTGATAGATCGCATGAGTTGTGATCTTTTGACGGAGATGAAGTGCCCTCGTGTACAAGTGAGAGATGTTGATTGGTATGCCCACGTGGGGCAGTTACCAAATCCCTACCCCTCATTTCTCTCTCCTTAATTACCTTCCTTGATTAATGGTTGAGTTATTAGCTAATGGAGTTACATTTTCCATTATTGGTGTGTGACTTACCTTCCTATGTGAGTGCAAACGGAAGAGTGAATTTACGTTTGTTCTTTGAAAAAGAAAAAAAAGAAACAGCAGCCTTCTTCCTGTTAATGGTGAGAGACTTTTGCTCTATCCATTCAATTCATTTTTCTTTGAGAGAAAATTGAGAGGAGATATTTTTTCGAGTAGGAAAAATATTTCTAAGAGTGGAAAAATTAATTGTTGCGAAGAACGATTAATTTTTCGAGGGTTTCCGGATCCGTCTACGATTCATCGGGTTGAGGGTTGGATCGTTGTGGCATTGCGGTGATAGTCCGTTCATCGTGATTATCATCCCGACTACGAGAAGTTCAGATCGGGAGTTTGCGGTTCTGACGATTTTCGAATCACCGATTGAGGTATATCGCGAACCCTAACCTTTTACGATACCGAAAATTATTTTATTACTTCCGCTGCGTGTTGAGTCACCTAAAAATTCTAACATTGGTATCAGAGCAGGTTAGAATTATTTAAATAATTTTATTCCGAAAATTATTTAAATAATTCTAACCTGCTCTGATACCAATGTTAGAATTTTTAGGTCCCCACAAGAGAGATAATAAAATAATTTTAGAATAAAAATAATTAGGGTTATGCGAATATACCTCAATCGGTGATTCGAAAATTATTTTATTACTTCCGCTGCGTGTTGAGTCACCTAAAAATTCTAACAGTAGCCAAGTGCGCAAAAAAATTTTTTAAAAAAAGGGAAAAGATAGAACTGCCATGAGGTATTCCCACTATAAAAGTGAGAGTAGCCAAGCGCACAAAAGAACTTTTTGTTTTTCCAAAAAAAAATAAATAAAAAAACCAAAGATTGCAAGAGAATGAATATTTGTGTGGATTTTTCTAGTTCATATTCCCGATTTTACTTAACACAATAGTTTAAAAATAAAAAAGGAAAAAGATTTCCTACAAAGCCATAAGATTTGTTTTTCTTTATTCAAAAAAAAAAAAAGAACAAACATTTCCCAGAAGTTACCGAAATTTCCTTCAGAAAAGTCTCTAGGCCCGTGAAGATCAACACGATTCTGTTGCTCACAATATGGAAAAGCTTGCAAGCTTCCTAGAAGGTACAATTCACGTACTGTACGACCGTATGTATTTATATACAGAAGGCTGAATCAATTGACATCAACGTACGTACAAAACACTCGCACAAGTCTTATACCATAAAATCAGTAAACATCTGTCTCTTCCCTCAAAAACCTAATAGCCTTTCATGACCGATAACCAACACAACCCGTCACCACCCACCGGCGACAATTGAGCTCCACCAATGGCGACCACCTTCGACCAAAGCAGGAAAGAAGCTCGCAAACCAAACAGTTTTCTTGGTGGTGGTTAATTTACCAGCGCTGGTGAGCTATGTTACACGGAAACCGGCAAAATGAAATCGGTTACGAAATAATATAAGAAAATAATATTTTATAAAAACACAGGAAATGGAATTGAGGGTAAATACGTAAATATAAAAAATATAAAAATTTTTATATAAATTTATTTATTTTATGAAAATAATAAAATAATCACATTTTATAATAAAAATCTAAATGATCAAATATGTAATTTTTAATTATAAAAAAAATAATATAAAAAATAAATTTTATAATTAAATAAATAGATAATTCATTAAATATAGAAAGATATATAAATATAGAAAATATAAGAACTTTTATATAAATATTAATTAATTTAACATGTTAAAACGTTTCGAAAATGAAAAACATTTTCAAAATGGGAAAACATTAAAATTGAGAAGTTTTCATGTATCATAACTAATGAATATCGAATGAAGGTGGAGTATTTAAACCCAAAATATATGACATCACACTAGAACCTATGGGCAAATACTCAAATGTAAGGGCGAAATCAGACGATAGATAGAGGTGAAATGCAAATTGTAGAGGTCCTTTCTATTTCTTCCAATTGGGCAGCAAAATAAGGTATAAATTCTTAATTTTCCAACCAAAAAGATATGGCACTATGACAATTTTAAAAATTTTCATGAGGAAATTTTAGTTTGATATAAAAACCATGTTTCCATATTAATTTATTTAATTTATTTTTTTACTTTTTTTTCCCTTTGGCTCTGGTAGGCATTCTACGTTTTGAATAAAGAGAGACGGTAATTTTAACATATGCTTTTCAAGGTGTCCAGATGAAAGTGTCCCTAAGTCACTTTTCTCAACGGCATAAATGCAAAATAATTTACTTCACCTTCAATGGACTTTAAGGCTAAACTATGGTAATAATAAATTAGAGCTATCCCCGAAGAGGAAAAAAAAAAAAAAGACATCTAAGAAGAACCATGAATACTTGTTCCTAATTCACTTCAATCAAAACACCAACCCTATTTAACAAATCTTCACTCTGCATTGAACAATTGGTTCGGATTTATTATAAAATTTGATATCAGATTAAAAATTTAGATATGATTCTGATATTATATTAATAAAATAACAATATAATATAAGTTAATACATAAGCACCTAATATTCCTAGAGGAGTTAGACTATGGTAATGATTTTCCTTTTGCAATCATTAGCCTTTATAGCTTCATTTGTGTAATGCTTTTTATTTTGGGTCTTTGGATTTGTTATAAAAAATTTGAATATAATTATGATATTATATTGAAAATTTAAATATAGTTTTGATACTATATTAATAAAAAAATTATAATATAAACTAATGCATAAGCACCTAACATTCCTAGAGTTGTTAGACTATAGTAATGATTTTCTTTTTGCAATTATTAGCCTTTATAGCTTCATTGGCATAATGCGTTTTATTTTGGGTCTACGGATTTTGAATATGATTATGATACAATACTAAAAATTTAAATATAATTCTGATACTATATTAATAATAGAAAATAATATAACATAAGCTAATGCATGAGCACCTAACATTTATATAGTTGTTAGACTATGGTAATGATTTTCTTTTTGCATTATTATACTTTATAGCTTCATTTGCATAATGCCTTTTATTTTGGGTTTATATGGATTTGTGATAAAAAATTTAAATATAACTCTGATACCATATTAGAATTTAAATATGATTCTGATACTATATTAAAAATAAAAATATATATATAATATAAGCTAATGCGTAAGCACATGACATTCGTAGAGTTGTTAGACTATATTAATGATTTTCCTTTTGCAATTATTAGCCTTTATATCTTCATTTGCGTAACACCTTTTATTTTGGATCTTTGTATTTGAAACAAGAAATTTAAATATAATTCTAATACCATATTAAAAATTTAAATATGTTTATGATATTATATTAAATATAGAAAACAATATAATATGAGCTAATGCATAAGCACCTAGCATTCCTAGAGTTGTTAGACTAGATTAATGATTTTCCTTTTGCAATTATTAGCCTTTATAACTTCATTTGCTAATGCCTTTTATTTTGGGTCTAACTCTCCAGCTCGTATGGCTTGGATGATGAGAATTGAGAAGTACGAGAAGGAGTTTCTTCAGACCCTGAATAGGTCCTAAAGATAGCAGCATCTTGAACTTATTGCCTCTAAAATTGCAGAAGCCATTGATATTCACAAGCATGTGAAGACGACCCCGGGGAGGGTGATTTTGTGAAATTGCAATAACTCTTTCTTGTTTTGTATTTGCTGAATGGAAAATAAGGCTCTCTTCCTTCTTTTGTTCCCCTTTATTGCTCTTTTAGCGATGTTCATCAAAATCAGAATGTTGGGATGATTTTCTTCTCCAACATCTGCTTTCGCATGACAAGTTTTCCACTTGTTATCTTATCCTGTGAGGCTACAAACATAATATAAATTTGTAAAAGCAAAATATATCATACACCTGTAATTCATCTTTGCTTGGAAATTTTAAATTCAATTCTACAATCAACTCCATATGTTAAATTGTACAAGCTACACTAATCAAATTACATAATCAAACGAAAAGAATATGCAAAATCGTATCGCAAGTTGAACCAAGAATTCATTCTACCAACAGCTTGAAGTGGGGGCAGAAAACAGCCCAATATCAATCTGCCCAACAAACGGGCAAGCATGGGACACAGCCAATTTGCTCCGCAGGCTTTGAACCACTCATTTTTATCACCACCGGGCCTGTTATCTGTGTAAAAAGATGTAGAGGTTGTGTTTAGTTTAGTGGACATGCCCCTAAATTGTATTTATTTATTTAGGTCGTGATGATACAAAATCTAATAACCCGTAATCATTCACAGATTATCAAGTAACCACTCGATCAACACTCAAGATACCGAACAAGTACTCGGTTGAACTCTCTCGGCCACTAATGAGGTCGACTCTAGTTAAACCTCTCGCCTACCACCTAGTAATCTTCCACTGAGCAACTACCGAGCAATGTATTCACCAAGTAAATAAAGATCATGATTACATGAGATATAAATATCTTATAATCTTGCCCGATAAGAAATAAAATTTCAATAATCACTTGAATTTCTCTTAATCCTGTAAAATCTTAAATCACCTAAAGATTTTTTATTACAATTTTTATAATTTCGAAAAATCTCTAACAATCTTTCCATAAGGTGATTAATCCATATAATTTCAAAAGATTTCTAGCGATCTCTCCATAAAATAATTGTTTTTACACTCTAAATAAGAGACTTATCATGTAGACACATTCTATATATAATGAATAAAGGCAACTCACAAAGAAGGCATGACAGTTACACATTACACAAAAATAACACAAGCCAAAAACTATGACTCTTCTCAGTCTATTCTCTCTTTTATTATTACTTTTTCTAACTTGAGTGTTGAAACTTATTTCACCGAACTATTTCTAGTGGATATTTTGCAAGTCATACTATCCCCGAATATCAAGTAGACACATCACTACCTATTTCCCATTTGAGTCGATAGAACAATTTATCTGTGAAGTAAATCCACCTTCAACAGATATAATTTAGAATAATATACAAGATTAAAAGAATGAGTGGAAAACAAACATATATATATATATATATATATATATTATTTATTTTCATAGTTATTAAACACGGATCGACCCGTCGGTCAGACCGGGTCAACCCTTGACCCGTGTACTGTGCGGGTCGGTTTGCCAAATGGACCGTATGTGCAATCTACTCGGATAAACCCGCGGGTCAATCCAAAACCTGTGTGACCCGTGGATTTTTACAAAACCCTGCGGGTTTTGTTTCTGAAATTAAAAGACCATTTCACTTGAAAAATCTCATCTTACCCTTCATCGCTTTTCTCTTCATCAGAAGTCCGATCTCACTCCCTCGCATCACAACTCTCAGGCTCTTCTTTTCCCTCCCTCCCCCTTCTCTCACTCTATCCTTACTCTTCTATGGAAGACCCCTTTTGTTTCGGTCTTCGCCCTGTTGAAGAAACTCTCCAATCAATGAGAGAGGGTTGGGGTTTATCCCGATCAACAACGACAATCATCCCATTCTTCTTAAGATACTTTGTTTCTATGTAGAGAGAAATCTGACTCTCATTTCGTGAAATCAAAATGAATGGTTGTTGGTTTATTTTTTACTGAAATTGTCACACACTCTTGATATTCTTGCTCATTAGAACAAAGGAAGAAGAATCCAGAATAAAGGTCAAGTGATGTATGAGACTGCCAAGTGTGCTAAGTTAGACGCGTATCCCCATTTAGGACACGAATAAAGAGATGTTAAGTCACTCATGAATTTCAATATACAATTGGCGGATACACACCCCAGCATTGATTATTTCTCTCTCTTTCTGTCACACTCAACACACACATACTCTCTCTTTACTGTTGATCGGGTAATTTTGTTTTATCTCTATTTTTTATATTTTATTTATTTTTTCTTTTTTGAGACTATAAAAATATAAATTTATGAATTTTAAATTTTTATTATATGATTTTATAATATTTTATAAATATTATGAATGATATTTTATATTTTAAAAAATATAATTATATATATTTTTATATTTTAAAATAATAAAAAATAACCAACGGTCGAACCAGTGACTCAACGATTCAACCGATTAAACCATAAATTTTAATACACACGGATTAATAGACGAGTCAGGTTTAATAACTATGTTTATTTTTACTAAAATAGGGATAAAATCAAAAAATAATTTTCATTTATGATAAAAAAATGAAACAAATTTTAGTTTGAAGAGGTAAAACCTAAGATGAATTGATTATTTTTTAATTTATTTTATATGTACTATTTATAAATAAAAAAGGAAATTTTTTAATAAAAACAAATTTTTATAGTTAAAAATGTATATATATATATATATAAATTTTTTGAAAAAAGGAAAATTCCCGTGATATAAATATATATACTATTTTCTTGGAGAAATATACATATATATTTTTGTCAAAGTAGGTAAATAGGCATCCGACGTGGCTCGGTTAGTCAACATCTCCATGGACAGGTGATTGGTGAAGTGGAAGTAGGTGCGCTGTCCATCGGTTAAATTTTGGCGCAGTGCGCAGCCCTCGTCTTTTTCGTCCTAGTCCATCATCGGTGGACTTTCTTGAACCTCGAATCCATAAAGAGATTCTCGTTTCTTTCGAACCCCATTAAATCCACTTAGACCTCCGACCAAAAAACTAGCCCTAGAACCGCTTCTCTCTCTCCCTATCCAAATTTCTTTTTCATTTCCATGTCTCGAATTCTTGGGTTTCTGATCGCCTTTTTTCTAAGCATTTCAGCAGCCTCATCATCTTCACCCATTAGATCTCGATCACTTCTCCGAACAATCACCGGCGAAAATGTCGATTTTCCGGACGCCGCCGTCGACCTGAACGAGACTAATTTTGAATCTGTTCTTCGCGATTCTCCTGCTTCTTTTGCCATCGTCGAATTCTTCGCTCACTGGTCCGTTTTCCTCAATTTCCCTATTGTTTGTTTTTCTCTTGACTCGTGCGAAGACATACAAGAACAAAGATTTGGGTTTTTTTTCCCTCTTTCTGGTTTTCTTTTGTCATTGCTGATCGAATCATAATTTTGGAAGAGATTAGTTAATTAATTGTGCGTGGTTTAGAAATTGTGAGTAATTATTTGCTGAATAATTACGGTTCATGTCATGTGTTGAGGTTTTATGCTTTTGAACCTTGTAAATTAGAGTTTCTTAATGTAGCATGATGTTGCTGCTACTGCATGGTACATACATTTCATCAAAACGGAAACCATCATTTTGCTCTTACATATTTCTTTGTTGTCCTATGCAAAGGAAAAAGTCCATTGATTTCCAAGTGAAACCTGAATTCTCCAATTGCTCATGATGAATTTAGAGGCACTAGGAGGCCACAACTATAAAACATGGTCTTAATTTTAATGTTACTACTATATGTGGCTGCTTCTTTATTAAATTGGCAAAAACGTTAAAGATGTTACTAAGGGGTCCTGGGATTGATTTACTGGTAGGGGGAGAGCGACCCCTTTTGCATGATTCAATTACTCTTGGACCCCAAAGAAAAAACTAAAAATAAAAAGCAGGCAAGGAAAGATTAGTGCCATTTGATATTGTTTTCAAATTTGAAAACTTTCTTCCTACAAAGGCTAATAAAGGTTTGTCATTTAATTCTGTTTCTTCTTTATCTTGAACTGAATTTTAAACAAAATATTAGATTGAGAAATTTCTTTCCCCTTCTGGTTTCCCATTTTCAAACTTTGAGTGAACACCCTGCTGAAAATTTGATCACCTAAGTCTGGAGACATTGCAATCTTATAGATTTGGTGGAGGGTTGTATGCCTATTGCTGACATAGCTATAGAAGAACTGTAAATAGATAAGTAAAAGGTTGTTGAATGTCATCAAGCTCACCATGGTGGTGCCTAGAATTTTCAGCTTAGTGTTGTCTCCTGATTATTGCTCATGACAAGACATGTAAAATAAATCCCTTTTATTTTTCTTTCTTTTGTCTTTTTGGTATTAACATAAATCAGAAAATTGATCTTCCCTTTCACTTGAACGATGTACATGAAAACACTGCTTACATGCTACTATTGGTTTTGCAGGTGCCCTGCTTGCAGAAACTATAAGGTATTGTAAGCTGCAATTTGTTTTATGGTCTCTTTGTGTGCATTGTCTTAATGCCATCTTTTCCCTACAATTTGCAGCCCCAATATGAAAAGGTTGCACGGCTATTTAATGGACCTAATGCAGCGCATCCTGGGATTGTATTGATGGCAAGGGTGGACTGTGCATCTAAGGTAGTTTCAGAATGTTCTATGGGCGTCCTATATATATATATTTTCCTGTGAAATATTTTTAGAACACTACCGGAAGTTGTGTGTTGATGAATGTATATTGGTGGCATAATTCGAATATCATATCTAAGAATTACTGCTATCACTGTCATAAATATGGTGATCACTTCATGCTTCTTACTGATTATGCACAATTCTCAAATGGTGTGATGCTAATAGCTATCAACTGTTTGCACAATCTAGAATCACAGTCAGCATGTTTTTCTCATAAGTTCTATTGGTCATGCTAAATCTAGGGCCACTCTTGTAGTCTCCATAACCTTCCTTACTGTGTTTAATTTTGTTATTTTGGTGAAAATCATCCTTTTATACAATTGTGAGTGCAATAAGAAAAAATTGCATTAGAATCATAGGACGTGTTTTACTAGAGATCTTCATCTCATTGACCAGGAAACAACAAATGTTCCTGTAAGGAAGTTTAGATGGTGTTTATATTTGATGTGGTTTGGGGGAGCTTTTGATCTAGATGAGATTGAAAGACCAGCCTTTTGGATTGATATTGACAAGGCTCTTGTTCCCAATGAATTTACAGTAACCTTTAGTGAGATTGTTGGCATCTGGTGACTGATCTTTTTAAGGTGTTCTAAGAATTATTTATTTATTTATTTATTTTTAAATGTTGTTATTGCAAAAGGCACAAGTTTTAACATTTCTCATGGGTTCATCATTTCTTTCCTAGCTTTTTATTTAGACACTGCTTTGCCTTTTCTATATTTCCCCCCTCTCTCTCTCTTTTTTTTTTTTTTTTTGTTTTATTATTGTTCCTTTTATCCAAACTAGAACCATTATGTAATTGGTTTTTCATTTGTTTGGCAGCACAGATAAATTCTAAACTTTGTGATAGGTTTAGTGTAAGTCACTATCCTATGCTCCTTTGGGGCCATCCTTCTAAATTTGCATCTGGTGGTTGGCAACCTAAACAAGACAAAAGTGACATAGTCCTAATTGATAATGGAAGGACAGCAGATCACTTGCTTAACTGGATCAACAAACAACTGGGAAGGTAGCTTAACCTGGTCCTCCTTTGGCATAGTTATTTGAATATTTCTGCTCAAAGCAGTTATTTCTATAAAATTTGTGGGCATGTGTAATGTTTCCCTCTCTGTACCACACTGCTTCAATCATGTTGTTTGTTTGTTCTGACAATAAAAGTTTCTTTAAGGAGTTAGTGTGTTCATAATATTTACTTCTGACTGTACTATAAACTAAATGTTGGTGGCTAAGGTTTTTTCATGATTGTTGCTGCTTAAAACTAGTTGGAGTAGTACAATCTGACCAAACCAATGAGTCAGATATGAGAGGCTTCTTGAACTTGTGGAAAAGTGCCTCGTAGGAATCCACATTCTTCGGTTCATCATCTCCTAAAAGAGTTTTCCTAGAAAACATGCTATATGGAAACTTGAATTGTTTCAATGATTGAGGACCTTCCAACAAAACCGCACTTCTAGGTGTTGACAGAAGGACTTTGGATTGCACAGTAAAAGTCATTTTACAAAAATTTGCTAGAGTTTCTAGATTTTCCAGTAAATACATGTTGTTGACCAAGTTATTTGCTAGTATTCAAACACAAGAACTTTGTGTTTGATGCCATTTTTGGTGAAATTAACTGAGCCTTCTTTTGCCTCACCTTGTACATTAATATAAAATTTAATGATTGTTAGTGCTGTTGATGATGTTTCTTATTGCGATTATTAGCCTTTAGCTTCTTTGGCTGAAGCCTTTTATTTTGGGTCAACTCTCCAGCTCATTTAACTTGGATGATCAGAAGTATGAGAACAAGGCTCTTCAGTCAAATGTCACAGACCCTGAACAGGTCCTGCTGGTAGCAGCATTTTGAATTTATTGCCTCTAAAGTACTGTAGTCCTAGTTGGAACTCCTGATACTAACTTTTGCTTCTTATTGTTTTCGAAGATTGCACGAGCAATTTACGATGTTGAGGAGGCAACTTCCACTGCCTTTGACATAATTATTGAACACAAGGTAGATATCTATCTGCTTCATGCCTAATTGCTAACATTTTTATTTTAATGGCTTTCATCCTGCGTCTGTATTTTTTATGCAGATGATCAAATTAGAGACTCGAGGTTCACTAGTAAGATTTCTTCAACTTTTGGTGGCTCATCACCCGTCTAAGAGGTTGAAATGACCTGTTTGTGATCTTTGATATACACATCATTTTAGGAAATCTTCCTTCATTTGAATTCCTAATTTTTTCCTTTTGTGCTTTTTTTTTTTGTTGTGGTATAGGTGCCGTAAAGGGAGTGCCGACATACTCATGAATTTTGATGACTTGTTCCCAACAGATATATTATCAACAAATAGACAGGATTCTGAGAATGATAATGGGAAGGCCTTGCTGAATAATTTCCATATTTGTGGAAAAGATGTTCCTCGTGGCTATTGGGTGAGTACTCGCTCGTGCTTGTCCAAAATTTGATGCCCTTGCAGTTTCCTAAACTTGATATTGGTTTCTTTTGATATGACTTATAAAGTCTAAAGTTATTATTATTATTATTATTATTTGAAAATAGTCGCAAAAGGTGATGAGAGTGATTACCTGCGCAATGCATGTCTAACTGGAGAAATTATGACATAATTTATGTGGAACTATGGTGCTGCTTAGTTACAGCTTGGCCAAAGTAAGAAAACTCAAGAAAGAACTTTCAAAACAATTCAGGAGTCTTTAAATTTATTATATATAAAAAAAAAGAGTACCTTTTTTTATTACTTTCATCTTTGTCATGCCCTTTGTCCTGCTCATTTGAATCAAGACTCTGCAATTGGTGTTATTTATGATTTCTTCGTTCTTCATTGAAACAATTAACATGTGCTTCAGGTTACATAAAGTTCATCTTGTGGTAACATGCTGTCTGTGAAACTGGGCAGGAAGAAATCTCTAGTGAGCTTATAGTCATTGAGGCTAGAATCCAGTTCTGTTGTATTCCTAATGAATATAAGATCCAAAAAAAAATTTGCTTTTCCACTTTCTTTCATGGTATCTTGCTATGTAGATTTTGCTGGAAAACCATCTTTTTTCTAGCAGTCACAGATTGGTCTTTTTGCAGATGTTCTGTCGCGGAAGCAGGAATGATACTAGGGGTTTCAGGTATTTTTTTTTTTTTCCTTTTTGTTTTGTTACTTATTTCAAAACTTAACGAAGTTATTAGTTACCCTTAGGCATATCTCCAGGTATAATGTTACCATTCTAATCCCATCTTATATCTGCATGAGATTGATTGTTTCTACATGAGCCCTTTCAGAAATGTCCAACTGACCAGAAGGCTCCTCATAAAATTATTATTAAAAAAAAAAAAAACACTGAGCATTATTTTGTGGAGGAAAAGTGACATTGAAAATCTTTTAGCACGAGCAGATCTGCCTATGCAGGGGGTAATAAGCATTTGCTGGACCCAAGCCCCACCCACCCAGCCAAGCCTAAGATCGGTTTTGCCAAGGCCTGGCCCTATACTAAAGATGCTAGCAACAGCGCTGCCCTTGAAGCCCTAAAAATTTATGTTGCTTATAAAACTGAAGCCCTGATAAATCTTCGGGGGGGAAAAAAAAATCAAGTACAGAAGCAGACAACCACCCATCTACCATTGATCTTCCACATCAACCCTTCCACCCTTCATCTTCCACAGTAGTACAGGAGAAGACATTGCATTTGGGGGGGGGGATAGAGAATTCTCTATCTTAGGGTTTTTCATGCTCCAACCAAATTGACCTCATTACCCTCACAAAGGTTTACAACAAAGAAAAGGCATTGGCATAAATGTAAATACCTAATATATGTGTTCCTGTATGTGTGATATATTTATATCAATAAATATTATAATTTCTATAAAATAAGGCCTGGTTTGGGCTTCTCTTGAGCTGCCCAAGCGTGGCACTAAATTTAGTAGGGCCTCCGGCCTAAGCCTGCTCAAGGGTCAGGCTGGGGTGGTTAGCCTTGGCACACTAGGGAACCATGTATAACTTATAGAGGATGATGTGGATCATCTATTCTTGCCATGTTATACAACAACAACAACAATAACAATTAAACCTTTATCCAACTAAATGAGATCGGTTATATGAATCCTTTCATATCGTATGCTCACCTATATGATTGTTTTCTTTATACAACAACAATAATTATGCTTTTATCTCACTAAGTGGGGTCGACAATATAGATACTTTTGCGTCATTATTCTCTATTTTGTATCATATTTTTATTTATATTTAGATAATTCATATTATGTTTTATTATCGTTATCCAAGTTTTTTTAGATCACCCTCTTTATCTATATTTAGCTATAGCCATTTTATTCTCGAGCCATTAAACAATAACAAGAGTATAAAATGGTTGTAGTTGAAATGAGAATTTTTAGATGGATGTGTGGCAAAATTAGAAAAAATAGAATTAGAAACGAAGAGATACGTAAAAAGTTAGGAGTTTGCTCAATTGTGGATAAAATGCGAGAGTATCGTCTGAGGTGATTTGAGTATGTGCAACGAAAATCCAAAAATGCACCGATTAGGAGGATTGAGAAGTTAAATATAGGAAATTTAATAAAACGTAAAGATAGACTGTCAAAAATTTGAATACAAGTTATATGTAAAGACATGATAGTTATGGGTTTAATTAAGGAAATGGTTTTAGATAGAAATGAATAGCGTAGAAGAATGCTCACAAATTAAATCAACACTTTTTTTTAATTATTTGTCTCTTAAATGGCTGACGCTAAAATTTAGATTGAAGAGCTAAATTGTTGTTGTTATAATCTCATACCGCCTACATGGATCCTCGATCAGACGCATGCATACATGTTCATACCATCGTAATCGAGTGTTCCTTAGCTTTTCCTTGATAGCCGCAACCCCAACTTTCTCCCTAATACACATTTCTTATCTTGTCCATCCTAATGTGTCCGCACATTCACCTTAACATACTGATCTTCGCAACTCTCGCTCGTTCTTTTGGTTCATTGCCCAATTTTCAGATCCATATGACAAAATAGGTATAATCGTTATCCTCTAAAACCTATTTTTAAGTTTTAAAGGTATCTTTCGGTCACATAGAATACTCGATGCACTTCTCTATTTTGACCCATCGTGCTTGTATTCTATGTAACACATCTCCATCGATCCCTCTGTCTTTTTGTAAAATTGATCTTAAATATTTAAAAATCTCACTTACAGATAATTCATCATTTCTTATCTTAACCATTGTTTTACTAACACAAGTATTGGTAAACTTAAATTCCGTATATTTTGTATTTACCTTATTAATTCTAAATCCTTTCACTTCTATGTTTCCCTCCAAAATTCGAGTTTAACATTTATTTCTTCACGTGTCTCATCCACTAATACAATGTCATCTACAAACAACATGTTCCATGGTGCGACGTCCTAGGTGTGTCTAATGAGTTCATCCATAAATAGTATAAAAAGATAGGGTTTTAACATTGATGCTTGATGTAACCCTATTTTTATCAGAAAATCTTTGGTTAATCCTCTATCGTTATCATTTTTATCACTATATCATTATACATGTTCTTGATCGTTTCAGTATACGCTACTCTTACACTCTTATTGTCTAAAATTTTCCACATAATTTCCCTATGGACTTTGTCCTATGCCTTTTCTAAGTCGATGAGCACCATGTGTAAGTCCTATTTCTTCTCCTGATACTCCTTAATTAATTGTCTAAGGTGTATCGCTTCTATCGTCAGCCTTTCTGACATAAATTCAAATTGATTTTCAGTCACATTGGTCTCCTTCTATAATCTTCTTTCACTCACTCTTTCCCAAAGTTTCAGGGTATTGACTTATTAGCTTAATACCCCTATAATTTGTACAATTTTATATGTCGTCTTTGTTTTCAAATATGGGTATTAAAATACTTTCTTTCCATTGATCAGGCATTTTCTTCGTCGTTAATATCATGTTGAATAGTTTCGTAAGTGATCCAATACCCTGCTCCCATGGGCACTTTCATACTCCAATCGGGATATCATCGGGTCCAACCGTTTTTCTATTTTTTATCCTTTTTAAAGCCTCTTCATCAGGGGGGAAAAAATTTTCAGGCCACTGTTTTATGCCTCAATGTTTAGACGATGCTCGGTTGTGGATGGGTGGAAGGATGGATTGGAAAGGGGTTGGACCTTACCTTATTTGGTTGGATGGAAAGCAGCCGCGGAAGGAAAGACGAGCTCTAACGGTCCATTTTTACTGTTTGTTGTTCCTTTGATAGAACTGATAGATTAGGAGACGTGATGAAAGGCACATAATAATATCACTTCTTGCAGTGAAATTAGATAACTGAATAAATAGGATATCATGTAACATAATGCATCTGACTCATGAATTTTTTCTTCAACATAGATTTCTTTATCACTTTCTGTTCACTTGAATGGGCAATCGCTAGCGTGCCAGTTGACTAGTTCTATAATCAAGTTTCGAAACTCATTTTTGCAGTTGTGGTTTATGGGTTCTACTACATTCACTCTCAGTGAGGATTGATGACGGAGAGTCCCAGCAGGCCTTTACTGCTGTTTGTGATTTTATACACAATTTCTTCATTTGTGAAGAGTGCCGGGTTCATTTCGATGAGATGTGTTCAAGGTAAAAGCATCTGAGACTGGATTACATTTATTTCATCTGGATTCTTGTTATCTAATTTGGAAGCCGTAAAATTCCAGTGTCTCAAGACCATTCAACAAATCCCGTGATTTTGCCGTCTGGTTGTGGAGTGCTCACAATCAAGTAAATGAGCGACTAAAAAAGGAAGAAGCATCTGCTGGAACTGAGGATCCCAAATTCCCCAAAATTATGTGGCCACCTAATCAGCTGTGTGCTTCTTGTTCTGTATCTACAGGCAAGAAAATCAATACGACCAATCAAACCGAGTGGAATGAGGATGAGGTGTTCAAGTTCTTGGCATCATATTATGGAACAACTCTTGCAAATGTATACAAAGACAAGAATCTTCTGGCAGATGGTGGAAATGATGGTCGTAGCGAAGTTTTATCAACCTCAACAAGTGCAATTGTTGTGCCAGTTGGGGCTGCTCTAGCAATTGCTCTTGCCAGTTGCGCATTTGCAGTGCTTGCTTGGGTCTGGCGCTTGCGGCAGAAGAACCGAAAGTATTCATACCGACACTCTTTAAAGAGAGTATAGCTTGTTAGGAGGTTATTGAGCTCTCTGAAAATAATACTTAAAAAGCTGAAAAAAAGACGGAAAAAAAAAAGGAAAGAGAGTGTTATACAGATTAAATCTGCTACGCTTCGTATTCTTATATATTTTTCTTCCCCAACCTTTTCAGGCAGAGGAGAAGCTGGAAGTGAGATTATTTTAGAAGAAAGACACTGATTTATTAGGGCGCACACAACCACGAGAAATTTGGTTTTAAGGACTACAGGATCACTGGTATCTATTCCACCACATTCTTGAGTTGTACCAATTTTCTTAGGCTTTTTCCCCCGTCCTTCCTCCCTTAGCTTTGTATAAGGGGCATGATATGGCTTGTACAGATTTATGTCGTATATCACAAAATTTTGGGACAGATTTACCTCACCATTTGCAATCCTTCACTCCCATCCTGTATTCCCCAACTAATGTGTGACAATATACATTCTACCGCGGTATGCTGCAAGACAGTTGCCTTTTATGAGTTTCAAATTGAAAATTGTGCTTAGAAGAATGTGTATTTATGCCTAGTAGCGGGGGCAATACCTCCCCCCCCCCCCCTCTTTTGGTATCATCTAATTTCTTGTTTGAATCATGAGGTTTTTTTTATTATTATTATAATTGTGTTTCTTTTTCGGCTTGGCGTAAAAGAGTGGATACTTGGATGGCTATGTCTTCCAAGGTTAATTTCAAGATACACCTACATTTGTGAAACGTGCGGTGATTCTCTTTCTGCTTTTGTATCTCAATCCTTTTCAAAGTTGATTCGGAAAGGGTGACTCTAATACCGTGAGGATGAGGAAAATGGAAAGAGAAAGCTACAAGATTGGTACCACCCCATTTTCTGCCATCTTAAGGATTCCCATTTCAAGAAGAGAGAGTTGTGAACTTGTGAAAAGTCATAGTCCTTTCTGGGGTTATCTGGACCTTTTGGAACATCCATCTAAACAAAGAAAAAGGTTATCCTTGGAACTATCATCCTTGTTAGACCCTTGCACATAATCTAACTGAAAAGAAATCATAACAGTTGCATGAATTGATTATGTAGGTCGAGTGGGCCAAACCAGGAAGCTAGGACAGGAAAGCAAAATCAATACTTTCCTAAACGATGTGCAGACTAAATACTACCAGATGGCATCAACCTACAACAGCTTTTTGTATTTTGAAATATGATAAATAGTTACGTACAAAGAGGGATAACATTAACAGCAACTGTACATTCCATCTGCAGATGCATTTCTGCACACTATCCGTTAACTTAAAATAAATATACTTATTAATTTTTTTTTTCTCGGTGCAGGCATTCCCTTGCCAACGGACTTGGACTGCACAGGATGTCTATTCCAACATTCTCTGCAAATTGTGTCTTAGCCAATTCTTTCAAGCATCACCCTTTTTCCTTCATCATGTAGCCAGCTGCAAGAGGTAGAAGGGTGTCGTCATTTACAAGATATATGACATAACCATGGAAAATCGTACAAATTTCAAGTGCCAATTTGCTGCATTTAATTACAGACTTGGAAGATATGTGACATTCATTCAAAGTCGACTACCAGGGAATGATGGAGAATGGAACAAAAAGTCCTTATCATTCCATAAAACCACCATATGGAGAGTAGCTTGGCATTTACCTAGCAGAACAATATTACATTTGCTAAGGCAGGGCTAGGAAGTTGATTACCTGTTGATGTCGGCGGCGGTACATAGCTGTTACAGCTCTCACTATGATATACATTGGCAGAATGATCCCAGCAACTCGGAAAAGTAGCAACTGGCCGGACAAGAAAGAAAGTGATCAAATCAATGTTCTGTGCAAACATAGATTCACTTCAACCTCAATGAAGTGGAAGTAGAATAAAAGCTGGTATATCATACCAAAAACAATGGGAATGAATAGTCCTCTGTTACATTGAGTAACACAGGAAGAGTATGCCGTAATATTAGAAGAATCATGAACTGCAAGAAAAGAAAATAAAGATAAGATATAGCTGAAGCAGAAAGAAACAAGCACCTGAATCCTGTTATCCTATAGTAATCTTCATCTCCACTTTGGCTTATCCAACCCCCACTTCTTCTAACCCTCACTTGCCAATCATAGTTCATACAGGCCTTGACTCTGCCTGCCAACTAAGTATCTCTCCGTTCTCATTTATCTTAAATTGGAATTAAATAGGATGCATCCTCCCCCTAAATACTGGAATTAAATAGGACTCGTCCTTCCCCTAAATACCATAATTTTTTTTATCTGCTTGTTTGAGTCTCTATCAGCATCCCCTTTGTTTTTTTTTTTTGGGTGGGGGGGGGGAGAGAGAGAGAGAGAGAGGGAGAGAGAGAGAGATTACAATTAAAGTAACCGAATGACAACACATCAAGCTTCTTGAGGTAGCTGCTGAATCCTCATCATAGGAGCTATCAAGGAAATTACGATCAGTGGAAACCATTGCCACAAAGCGAGAATTACTCAAGTCCCTACTAGAGATGTCCCAATTTCCCCTATCAAAGCCATAGAATCACATTAGTGGTGGACGGTCAGCATAGCATTAAAAGACATGACCACTACTGCTTTGATAATTGAATATGCAGATTCAAAAGATTTACCTTAAATTCATTGGAATACTGCCCAACTTAAACAAAGGAGGTGGTGAAGTATAACCCGGCTTGAATTGCTACACCGCAAAAGCATTCAGGCTATCAGTGAAGATCTAAACCATGCAGCTCAAACTAGGAAGCAAAAGCATCATTAACAGTGTTAAGCATTAAAAAATGATGTTTTCCTTCTTTTTTGATGAGTAAGTACATATATCATGAATGATAAACCATATATTCATCCACTCTAGAGTACTACACTCATTGCTAGAGTAGAAGAAATTTCCAACAAAAGAAAAAAATTCTAGATCAGAAGTCAAGTCAGAAAAATTACCTGGTGGCATATCTCACACACAATGTCTCCCTTTTCATTACACCACCTCTGTACACATCTTCTATGAGCATACTGCAGAAATCAAGGAATAAATGTAAGAACTGCACATAAAGGGAGAAATAATGCACCAATTATATTCCCGAGAGAGAGAGAGAGAGTTTCATGTGGCCAGTTCACGAAATATGGCAATACCTCCCCCCCCCCCCAAAAAAAAAACCAAGATATTGTTGAAAAAATTTATAATTAAGATTTTGCTGGATAACCAGGTAAGTTTCCATCCACAAATCCTTGCATTCTTCATATTAAAATTAATAATCGCAAAAGAATCTTCTTTCAAGGCAGATGATAGCCCTTCAGAAGATGGCAGGGATACTTGATGCACCCTGAAATTAGTCAGATTACATGCAGTATGCTATGAGAGAGAGGCTCGATCAGATTCGTATATAATCAAAAAGATCAAGTGAAACTCAGGCTGCACTACCATTAGAGGACATTCTAATTCATTTGGAAGATTACATAGAACCTATGATTGCAATTCTCAAATTTATCATCACTCAAAGAACACGCCACCAACGACTTCACTCAAGTTTCAACTGAAATTAAAACTGTTGAGTCAATATGATATTACTGGACATGAGAGACTGAAATTGAACAGCAAAAGGTCATTTAGATTATTGGGGCTGATGCTTCTAAGGGACAATGACAAAGACATTAACATTGCTCAATACAGCATTCCATTCGAAAAAGCAATCCTTACACTTTAAATTGACTAACCTTCAAGCTGCCACAGCAAGAGCATGGGGTCTCCATGTTTAAACAATAATCCTCATCCTGGCATATCCTACACTCAGCCATTTTTGATGCAGATGAACCGTTTTCTAAATCTAACAATTGTGAAGAGCAATCAACTTTCACATCATCTTCTAAGCATGTCACTTGCTTTGCTCGGTTACTCTCAATTGCAGCTTCTAGCGTAGATTCAGTGAGCAACCGATCCACTAGCAATACAAAGTGATCTCCCATCCTCAAATGATGGCAAGCACTCTATACAATTATAGCTTCTGTAGCAAACCTATCTTTTCCTTCACCTAAACTCCTGAAAACCATAACCCAGTATGATTTCAACAAACAAGGCATTCATAAGCTGAAGAAACCTTCTTAGAATCCATATGGGCAAGAAATAAAGAAATACAACTCAATGTATGAGAGGAAAGAATCTGCAATTGAAGAAGACTCAAAGAAAAGCATGTCAAAAAGAACATAACTAATCTAAACAGAAACTAAGACTAGAAAGGAAAGAATGAGAGACAACAAGGCAAACAAGGAAGCAATAGCAGGCAAGTAATCAAACGCAAGAGAAAATGGCATACATCCAAATTACCAAGCCACAAAAGTACTTTCCACAAAGGAGAAAAGCTTACATGATTGTAAAAAGCTGCGTGAAGTTGCAATCAGTAACCAAAACAAAACCTATAAAACTAAAGAAATCAGAAAACCCCAAAATAACAACTAGAAAACTAAGAAGTCAAGAATCGAAACCAACGAGGTTTTCAACAATACCAAATGGTCTTTACGAAACATCCATCCAAAAAAGGACATCAAACACCGAAATTGAAAAAAAATAATAAAAAAAATAAAAAGCCCCCCCCCCCCCCACACACACAGAGATAGGTGTCAAAACAACATCAAGAACACAAAGGGGCAAGAAAGAGATAGTACCCAGAACAGGAAACACACAGAAAAGTTAAAAAATACAGAAGAACCAGATATTAAGTGTTACCCTTCAATCAGTACAACGCCCAGAATAGATAAAATTATAAATACAAGCAAAGAAATGAAGAACACAGTCGAGGAAAGAAAGAAATGAAAAGAAGAGACTTACAAGAAGGGGATCCGATATCTTCAAGTCAAGAAATCTCTCTCTCTCTCTGTCTCTCTCTCTCTAAACTTATAAATGTTGTGTTTGGGTACGAAGCAAAAGATTGAGTGTAATTGGATTTTCAACTCAAATTGTGAAAATACTGGTGGAAATCCAAGATAGGGAGAGTATTCGAGATGTCTCTCTCTAAGAGTTCGTAATCATCGTGTGTATGACCGTATATAAAAATAAATACAAGGCATGGATTCTTTTTGTCGTGTGTGTAGAGGAGGGAGGGGGGAAGAGAGAGAGAGAGAGAGAGAGAGAGGTGGGAGGGGGAGAGAGATAGAGCACGATCACGGCACCGATTTTGCCGTCTTATAGACTTTTCCGCACTCATGACCCACGACCACGACTCTCTTGGGTTTGGGTGGGGCCCCACTCAAGCGACCACGTTCGGACCGGTGCTCCAGGTATTCATTTCATGTCCTTCCTTTGTGCTTTTTTTCTTTTTCATTTTTCTAAGGAAAAATGGTATTTAGGATTTTTAATACCAATTAAGGCCGAATTATATACAATAATCTATTTTAATATTGATGGGACAACACTCCAAAATCATATCCGATGAGTCAATCATGAAAAGATCCACACGAAAAACTCACGGCTACCGATCGAAATTCAAATACGATTATCTATCGAAAGGTCTCAGTCGCCCAGATCTATCGAACGATAGGGTCTCAGTCGCCCCGTTAGCTGAACGTGATTCGTCAAGTAAAGGTAATCATCTCGATCGGGTATTCAACGATCAGCCCCCCAACCAGCAGAGCTCTAAAGGTCCTCATCAGTCTAATGAACGATCGACAGCTAACGATTCTAGAGGAAGTCCAAAATACCCTGTTAAGCCCCGTTTCTTAATGGAGACGGCACTTGAGAATTTTTCAACTAATGAAAGGATCTCTCCAGAATACGAAAGTTTCCCGAAGGATGAAGATCGTAATCAATTCAAAATATTGAATCCCTGAGATTTCCGGATCGGTTTTATAAGGAAAGTAGGGTTGAAATACTTCAGTGACACACGATTTTCATATGTATAAGATATCTTAAAATCCTCGAAACCAGGTACGCTCTCTTGGCCTTACACATTAGGCACTCTAATCATAAGAAATCACTCCCTTAAACTCTCAATCTGTTTTTATTATTCAAAAACCGATCTTTCTGACTTGAGCGTCGAAGTCTCCCCACCGGAGCACCCTCCGATAGTTTTTGCAGGTACATCTCTTTCGACGGCAACCGTTCAAATCTACAAAGAGTCAGTATCTGTGGAACCATAACACACCTCCAACAGATTGGCGCCGTCTATGGAAAACCGACTAGAGCAACTTCTGTTATTCTGACAATTATGCATCCGAGAATGAGAACGTCCTCAAAAGCCACCCCTATTGTAGAGGGACACACTGTAACACCTTCTGAGGCCGCCCTTCCTATAGTTCCCGATCACTTTGTTCGCGATCATGCGGCCTCCGCTTGCCTGCCTCATCAGAATCAGGCCCTGCAACCCGCGATCCCTGTCCGGCCAATTGCGGCCCCTGCTCTGGAGCGAGTCAGCCACCCCCGGATGGAAAGGCAGAAGTCAAAAATTCAAAATATGAGCAAACAGCTGGACGACCTCAGCCGCGCCCTTAGGCCCGGGGCCAGTCTTCCGTCGGGGGGTCAAAACGTGCTCAGCGACAACTGTCACCTCCACATCGTGAAATGTCTGAAAACTCTAAATTGAATCCTTGCGATCTTCGAAAGCAAGTTGAACAATTCGTCGCTGAAAAACTTAGGCGAGTCTAGGCCCATGGAGACCAAACCTCCCCCTATTCTCATGCTTCACCTTTCGATCCCAAAATCTCTTTGGGGTCCATGCCTTATAATGTAGTTCTGCCCCCTATGGAAAGTTACAATGGGACAACAGACCCCCAAGACCATGTGGCCCATTTTGTGACTGTGATGGTTTCCAGAGACATGCTCGATACGGCCATGTGTAAACATTTTCCCACCACACTTTTGGGAAATGCATTAGCCTGGTTCAATTCTCTTCCACCTTTGAGTATAAGGACTTTCTCCCAATTGTGAGAACAGTTTGAATCACACTTTGTGATAAGCAGGGGGTCAAAAGAAAATCCACCTGCTATTTTCACTACATCAGAAGGAAAAATAGTCCTTAAGAGACTTCTTAGAAAGATTCAAAGCAGAAATGATGAAAATCCCGTTTTTGAACCATTCAATCACGCTGGCTGCACTGTTAACGGGATTACAACCCTCCGGCCTGAAAGTGTCGATCACGAAGAACTCTCCTGCTACTATCCAAGAATTTTACGTCCGGGCCGAGAAGTATATTGCAGCGGACGATACTGAAGCATTCAACCACAAGAGGGATCAATCTATTCGAAAAGAACGTAATCGATCGCCCAGGGGTCCCCACCCAGTAAGAGCCGAACGAATCCTCCTCCCCCGCAGAGGTATAACAACTATACCCTGCTGAATGAAACTCCAAGTTGGGTCTTAACTTTAATCAATGACAAGCCATATATCCGATGGCCCCCACGATCATCTGAAAATGACTCCAACAAGGACAGAACGAAATACTGTCACTTTCACCGTGATTATGGTCATACAACGGACGACTGAAAGAAGGTAATTGACGAACTAGAATTCCTAATACGCGATGGGAGATTACAAGAATTCATCGACAGAAGGGAAAAAGATCCCCTCACAGATTACCGGCGTAAACCGCCACAGTGTGACTAGGCGGTGGAACGGCAAGCCACCTGGCCCCAGGCAGATAGGAGAGATGGAGTAATACTCCAGATCTAGGATAATCTATCAAGGAATGAGGCGGGATGCCTGATCACATCGATTTTCTATCTCCCGAAGGCACTTCTTACTACGCCATAGGAAGTCCTAACAACAAGCGTCGATAAACGACAAACAGAAAAAAAGCCCGTCATCGATTTTACGGATGAAGATCTACTCGGGATAGATCCAAGCCGGCACGACCTGCTCATGATAACCGCCAAGATTGGGCAATATGAAATTAAAAAAATCTTTATCGATCAGGGGGCAGGCTGTAACCTCCTATACTAGGGTGCCTTTGGACGAATTGGGTTTACTTCTGCCGATCTTCAGCCCCACGCAGGCCCAGTCAAAGGGCTTTCAGACAAATAGATATACTCTGAGGATATCATTTCACTTCCGGTTATCCTTGGCGCGCCCCCCAATTATGCGGCAGCTTCCGTTGTATTCAACATGGTGGATCTTCCTTCGCTCTACAAGTCATCCTAGGCAGACCAAGCCTGAACGCCCTGAAAGTTTTGCCTAACACTAAGCATATAAAGATCAAGTTCAGAACGCCGTTGGGGATTGAGACATTGTCATGCGATCAAGAGCCTTCGACTTCGGCTCCTAACTAATCATCAGTTTCTACTGCCAGTGGTTTTCCTTCCGGACTGCGGGGGTATTTCTCAAATTATTGAAGCAATCAATTTAATGGATTTTCGACAATCCCACGCCCAACTTCTATCGTTCGGAGGGTCTAAATCGCTCAACTTCTATTGTTCGTACGGATCGTCAATAGGGGATGGAACTCTCTGGATGGGTGGACGCAGCCCATCTACTTAAAGATTTCTTATCACTCGGAGGGCCTAAGTCGCCTAACTCCTATCGTTCGTACGAGTCGTTAATAGAGGATGAAACTCCCCGAATGGGTGAACACGGCCTATCTACTTAAAGATTTCCTATCGCTCGGAGGGTCTAAGTCGCCCAACTTTTATCGTTCGTATGCGTCGTCAATTGGGAATGGAACTCCCCGGACGGGTGGATGCGGCCCATCTACTTAAAGATTTCTTATCACTCGGAGGGCCTAAATTGTCCAGCTCCTATCGTTCATACACGTTGTCAATAGAGAATGGAACTCCTCGGATAGATGGACGCGACCCATCTACTTAAAGATTTCCTATCGCTCTGAGGGCCTAAGTCACTCAACTTCTATCGTTCGTACGTGTCGTCAATAGAGGATGTAACTCTTCGTACAGGTGGACGCGGCCCATCTACTTAAAGATTTCTTATCACTCGGAGAGTTTAAGTCACCAAAATCCTATCGTTCGTACGCGTTGTCAATAGGGGATGGAACTCGCCGGACGGGTGGACGTGGCCTATCTACTTAAAGATTTTTTATCGCTCGGAGGGTCTAAGTCACCCAGCATTTATCGTTCGTACACGTTGTCGATAAGGAAAGGAACTCTCCGGACAGGTGGACGTGGTCCCATTATTTGAACACTTTCTATCATTTGGAGGGCCTAGATCGCCCAACACTTATTGTTTGTAAGTGTCGTTAATAGGGGATAGAACTTCCCGAATGGGTGGACGCGGCCCATCTACTTAAAGATTTCTTATCACTCGGAGGGTTTAAGTCGTCCTACTCCTGTCATTCGTACGCGTTATCAATAAGGGATGAAACTCGTCGAACAGGTGGACGTGGCCCATCTACCTAAAGATTTCCTATCGCTCGGAGGGTTTAAGTTGCCCAACTCCTGTTGTTCATATGTGTCGAACGAACAAAAGTCTCTTATTGGAGGGAAAGCCTAAGTTACTTTAATTTTATTGATTGGCGCAACAAGAGTTACACCCAAAAGTAACGAGATGGCCTCTATTGATAAAAAAACAAAGATTTCTTATTGAGCAGACAAAAGTCACTAAGCACAAAGTTTCAAATGAAAATTATATAGCCGGGCTCCGAGCATCTGTCACTTCCTCAACCGGGGGGAGAGCTTCACTTAAACTCATACAGTGGATTATTTCTTCGGTACATTGTAATCTCTCGGACAATTTGCGTTGAGAGTCTTTTAAAATAGTAGCATCATTTGCACGAGACTTCTCGAGCTCAATTATCCTGTGTTTCACCGTTCGAAGAGACTTCTCACGAAGTTGGGCTAGCTTTTCGGTCAATTAAAGACGTGCTTTCAACCGCTCACATTGTCCTTGGTATTGGGTGTTCTCTGATCGAAGCTTCTTTAGCACTTCCACCTTCTGATTGAGCAGTGTACCAGGAGTGTTTTCAGTCTCTGCAGCCTCTTTCTCCCGAGCAGAAATCTTCTCATGCGCTTGAGCCGGACGAGTTAGCTTAGTCAGATGCTCCTCCAAGTGATGTATCACCTGTTTCCCCTACCATTCCTGAAATTCGACAAGGGCCATGGTCTGAAAAGAAAGAATTGAGTCAACAGAGACAAGATCGAGAAAGAACCGAACAAGTATAAAGAAGACAGTACCATTAAGCTTAAGGAATTGAGAGCCCCGCTGACTTGCTCGTAGGACATCCTGTGGAAGTCGAGCTCGCACCGATGGAAGGCAAATTGGTTGGCGATGCGATCCGCCTCCGCCAGGTCTATGTAACTATATTGCATATCCTTAGCGCAAACGGCGACGGTTCTACGTTCCTTTGATCACTTCCTACCATCAAAAGACCGAACGGGGATGACAGATGGAAACTCTTATCCTTCAAGAACTTTGCGGTTTCCCTTGCACACAGGCCAGACTAGAACAACAGAGGAGGGCCCCGACATCTTGCCTCTCGCTGCTCTGGGATCGTTCTCCCCCATCGTGGCACCATACGAAGGATCATCTCTCGATCCTCCTAATATGTCCACATCAACACTCACTTTACCCGGCGGAATGCCTTCGTTTAAAACGACAGTCTCCCTTGGCGCGCCTACGGCTGGAACCAAACAATCAGGCAGAATCATCAACGCAGACGAGGGAGAAGAAATCGCCCTCCTCTTCACTGAAGGAGGTGACGACTCTATAAGGGTCTCAGACGCCCCGATAGAAGATCCTTGAAGGGTATTAACTGCCCCAATGTCCTCCTGAATGGACCTCTTCACACCTAATCGAACCAGCTTATCAATGGTAATATTCTCTAACATAACGTCATCAAGAGAATTTAGGGAAACAACTAACCCCATTCTCTCCCTCTCCAACAGAAGGGGTCTGTCAATTTTCCTTTTTTCACAGATCAACAAGCCGGCCAAGGACAGCATCTGATTATCCAGTAGAGACTCGACCCATATGTTTCGACCGGTAGACCTACAATAACCACCGACCGAATGAAGCGACCATGCTTTGATACGGTTAGAGGCTTCAGCCCTAAAGAAGGCACCCAATCAGCTTCAGGCAGTAGGGGCAAATGATCCTCATCTAGAAATTCAACATAAAGAACTTCTGCATCCAGTTTTTATCGATGGACTCCTTGTAGCAAAACCTCTAGTTGGACTCAGGTGAGTCTATAACTTGTACCACCCCTTGGTCGAGCTATTGCATCTGCATCTCATCAAAATAAAGATGGACGATAGAATGTCGAAGTCGAAACGAAGGCGGCAAAATCCTAACAGGGAAGCCACGGCAATTACCAGATGCCAAACACTCGGGATCAAAAGGGTTGGAAATATATTCCAACGGCATAAAACCTCTGCAAAAGGACCCATGTACGAAACTTTTAGTCTGTACTTGACCGATTGTAGGTACATCAACACAACCCTCTGGCGCCGTATCAGCCCTATCAACCTCCGTTGCAGACACCAGGGCATAGTCATCTCCCAACAGTATTTCCGTTTGCACTCCTTGAAACTCCTTCAGGGACATAATGCTCACAATGTCACTAATGCTCGGAAAAGTCTGAGAAGCGAACGTTTTCACCATTATTTTCGGAGATGGTTTCTCTTATGGGTCTTAGAAGGGGGATCGGAAAAGCAATGTGTAGGAAAACTGAGATTGTAGTATGATTAGTATAAATCCTTATAAAGCGTACAGAAGACGATTCGCGGAAATCAAAACGACATGAGTCACATTAAAAAGTTCCGTGCCTTTTTTCAGCAATTGTTACTCATGGCGCCTCTTTACCAAGAATGCTATGAGTCAGGGACAAATGATGGGACAATGCCCCAAAATCATATTCGATGAGTCAGCCTTGGAAAGGCCCACACGAAAAGCTCACGAAGGACGGCTACTGACTGAGGTTCAAATACGATTATCTACCGAAAGGTCTCAGTCGTCCAGGTCTATAAAACGATAGGGCTTCAGTCACCCCATTAGCCGAATGTGATTCGTCAAGTAAAGATAATCACCTCGATCGAGTATTCAACGATCGACCCCTCAACCGGCAGAACTCTAAAGGCCATTCATCGGTCGAACGACTAATCGACAGCCAACGATTCTAGAAGAAAGCCAAATTGCCCTATTAACCCCCGCTTCTTATTGGGGACAGTATTTTAAGGATATTTCAGTTAAGAAAAGAATCCCTCTAGAATACGGAAGTTTTCTGAAAAACAAGGATCTCAATCAATTCAAAATATTGAATTCCCATAATTTTCGGATCGGTTTTATAAGGAAAGTATGGTTGAAGCACTTCAGCGGCGCACGATTTTCACATGTATAAGACATCTCAAAACGCTCGAAGTCAGATACGCTCTCTTGGGTTCACATATTAGGCACTCTAAACACAGGGAATCACTCCCTTAAACTCTCAGTCTGTTTCTATCATTCGAAAACCGCTTTTTCTGACTTGAGCGTCGGAGTCTCCCCGTCGGAACACCCTCCAGTGGTTTTTGCAAGTACATCCCTTTCGACGGCAGCCGTTCAAGTTTATAAGGAACCGGTATCTGTTAAGTCATAACCCACCTCTAATAAATATTTTTAAAATAATTAATTAAAAAATAATTTTCAATTAAGATTTTAAATTTTTAATAAGATTCTATAGCACTAATTGAATCTCGCCCGTGTAATATAAATCTAAAAATCAATTTTTTAGCTCTAGGTGGTATTTGTGGAGGAAATTATTAAGAATTCTAGTCTCATATAATTCTTCACTTTTTTATAAAAAAAAAAGAAGGAAACGAATATTATATATAAAATTTGGTAGCTTTTAATTATTTTCTCAAGCATAAAATTGTCACTGACAACAATAATTGATTAATAAATAATTTTTTATGTTATTAGTAATTGAGATTTAATGACAAAGAGTTATGACTCAATTGAGATTATCCTCCCTCCTCCTTATAAAGATCTCGAGTTCGAGCCTTCTTATATAAAAAAAAAAAAAAAAATTGAAATTTAATGATTACTTTGCAACTTTGTGGATAAAATGGCCAACCCAAAAAATAATAATTCTAGTTAACCCTCGATTACTTTTTTACTAAGCAAAAAAGAAAATATATTTTTGTATCTTCGCTTTTATCTTTGTTAGATAATACTGAATATCCACAAATGATATTTTTTCTATTAAGTATCATGAGGGACTTTAAATATTTTTGTTTGATCACCATTTCTTTTTTGGGTGTTTCAAAATATTTATCCACTTAATATTTTGGAATGTTTCAAAATCTTAAAGTTCCTATTAAACCCTTCTTAAAATTTATTTTATTTTAATTTTTTATTACTTTATTAAATTTGAGAAAATGATAATTCCTGTATATTTCTCTTCAATAATCTGTCAAAGAGTTTAACGATTGTGTGGGTAAATTCGGAACCTGATTGCCAGGACCTAAATTAAAATGTGTTCGATTGGGGGGCTAAATTTTATAGAAGGCAATCACTTCTGATAAACGAAATTTCACAAAAAGAGTAAATAGAACCAAGGCATGGTTGATCATAGTCAACACTGTCATCTTTTAAATAAGATTTTAAATTTATATTTTATATATAAAAAAAATAAATAATTCAATCAAATTTAAAATAATGATCAGATATATAGATAATTTATTAGAGAGAGAGAGAGAGTAAATAAAAGAAAGAAACGAAGGCCCATGCCAATATCAACACAATTTTTGGGAAAGAAAAATATGTATATAAATGTAACTATAGGAGTAGACTCAAGAATAGTCACTTTTTCTGGTAAGGTAGTTGAAAATAGTTGATCGAAAAAAGGTAGGAAGGAGACAGGAAATTAATTGCGATGAGTGTTGTGTTTCTTTTATGTCGTGTCGGATGATTCTTCCACATCTTTAGAGCTATTTGACACCACACAACACTGGATGTGAAGGAGATTTTGGTAGTCTTCTAATGATGCCTCTAAAGGCAATACAACCCTTCAACTTCAAGTCTACTTTTGGACAATATTTATTATCCCCAATTAGTGTAATTGGTAATCTTTAATTTAGGTTCTGTTAATAGCAATTGCGGCCACAATACATTCATATACATCCATTGCTCCCATACATCTAAACTTAGTCCCTTTTTTCTTTTATATTATAAATATTTAAAATTATATTTTGATTAATTTATTTCAAATACTAATGAGTTCATTTTATATTATAACTCTCCTAACGTGATTTTTTTTATTCTCAAATTTTAAATTCAAAATTTATTTAAAAGATCTAATATTTTTACCCATTGTTCATGAATTTAGATCTAGCTTGTATTAAAATAAATTTTGTGTGAGAGAGAGAGAAGAGGGAGAGAGTGATTGTCATGTTTTCCGTTGTGTTCAACTATTTATGGCAGAACCCTCGGGGGAAATCATGCAATTGTCACCGGGAAACATCTTGTTCTAGGTTACATTGGAATATTCTTGTCACCCATGAATCATGTCATTCATGCATAAAAGACAGGTCGAATATTTGAATCCGTGGATAAAAAGGAAGAGGAGATATATGTCACACTCGGGTTGAGTTTCAAGGATCCTTACATGGGACACGTGCGTTTTTTTTTTTTTTTTTTTTTTTTGAGATAGTTTAGGTGGGTTTTTGGTTCTGGGCGCTTCCAATTACGTCTCTAATTTGACAAAAGAGAGAGATTGTGTGTGTGAGAGAGAGAGAGAGAGAGTTCATTAACTGTTTGTTGGTTTGGTTGGTAGCCATCCCAAACCAATGGAGAATCAACGTTCACTCTTCAATGCATCAGCTCAAAGGGCCTTCAAACTCCCATCTTTTTAAATTCTTTGCAAGAAGTTTTGGCTTTCTTTTGTTTGCATGGCAAATGGACCCTCTTTTCTATTTCATCAGACTAAAAATTTATATTAGGATTGAAACATAATATATATCGAACTCTAATTGTTTCTCAAGAGAACCAAGAAACATAGCTGAGAGGCTTCTTAAATTAGTATCTACTTAATCAAGTAATATGAAGTATTTTAAAAGAGAAATTACTCAATTAGGCTGCTAGGGATGATGTGGTGTGGTTCAACAACCCCTGTAGGTGTTGAAGAATTCTGACCATGTATTGATTTTGACTCAAAATTGTCAAAGATTTCTTTCCAAAAAAAAATATTACACGTAAAATGCATGAACGGATTAAACAAGGGCTAGGGTTGATTTGGTGAGCTGATAAGCTTTGTGATGATCCTGTCTCATGGTTAGTTGGAACCCCCCCCCCCCCAAAAAAAAAAAAAAAAAAAAAAAAAAAAAAAAAAAACCTAAAAGAGGATTTATTTTCTGAAATTATCAATGTTTGATTTGTTTCCATACAGCAGTTGCACCCAAAATCAGTCATGTGCCTCTTCTTTCTAGCAGAAAAGGGCCTTCGGCCGAGTCTCTAATGTATATGGATCACCCACGATCCAAGAGGTTTACTATACACAGGTAGAGACAAGTGTGCACTGGGTGGGCTGGGCTTTGTTGGGCTTCAAACATAAATGTGTCAAATAATTTGGATCAGGCCGGGCTGAACCAGATATGCAGGCCTGCTAGTGACAGTAGGGGCAATCCTGAGTTCAAGGCAACTCGGATAGGCTTTGACCTAAAACCTGTGTTACACGTAAATAATAACGGAAAAATAGTAATGAGAACAAAATGATACAAAAATAATATTTTATAAAATTATAAGAAATGGAAATACAAAAAAAAAAATATAAGAATTTTTATGTAAAAATTAATTATTTTATGAAAATAATAAAATAGTCATATTTAATAATGAGAATCTAAAATAATCAAATATATAATCATTAATTATAAAATGAAAAATAAAATCAATAATTAAATAAACAAATAATTTATTAAACATAAAAAATACGTAAATATAAAAAATATAAAGATTTTTATATAAATATTAATAAATTTAATGTATTGAACTTTTTCAAAAAAAAAAAAAAAGAGGAAACTTTTAAAAAATATTTTGAGAAGAGAGAATAATATTGAGAATCAGCGTAAAGAAGGCACACCCTCTGATCGGCCTAGACTCACCGGGCCCATGTGCATGTTTGCGCTCACATGAGGTGAGGAGAGATGACTTAACACGCGAGCACAAAATGTATTCTATCCCTTCGGAAGTGAGAAAAATCTCTAAATTATGGTGGAGAAAATGCCATCCAGATAAGTTACTGAACGCAAAAACGTGGAAGAGGAGGCACAGGATACTTGGAAGGCAAGAAAAGGAGCATCTTGATTTCAAAATACCCAAATGCAAGATCATTTTCTCACAAACCTAGATAGGGATCATGGTTTGTTTGTGGTGACCTATCTCCAAGGCACCCCAAATGCTTGGCTCCAATGTGGATATCAAAGGTAAGGGCTTTTCACTCCCCTTTAAGGACGATCTTCAAATGGGGCTCCGATAAAGTATAGCCAATCACAATCTAATTGCCACATGCCAACCGAACAGCATGCCAGTAAAATTGCTCCCATATGAGGTGCCTTGACCCCCCTTGTTCTAACCACTATGGGCAAGTGGCCTATAACCGGCTGTAGTACGACAAGATTAGAACCAAGTCAGAGCGCTCAAGAAGAAGTATCCTCATAGCATATATTTGTAAACCTCTACTACACAGCATATAACCCCAACTCAAAATGAGGCTTCGCCCCACTTTGGTTTCTTTTAGCTAATGGGGTAAAACAAATCGGAGTAATTGAACCAAATTTTACAATTTTTCTACGCTAGACTCTGGATTTGTACTTGTTGAAGACATTTGTATAGCTTTTTCTTCTGAATTATTATAAGTATAGCTGCCATCGTGATTTGTCGAGCCTTTTCTTCTAAAATTTATTGGCAATGATAGCTTCGCAAGCACTTCCTCCCTTGGGGGGCGGCTTGCATATATCAGCCAGAGCAGAAGGCAGAGCATAATGCCACCAGAGATGAGACCTAATCCTGCATCTATCATCTGGAGATAATGCTTGAGAGGAGGACAGTACTCTGATGTAATCTCCTTAAATGTTTCTCGAACAAAATTGCAATTCTGGAAACTCAGTAATGGTGGGGCATAGCGCTGCAGAGCATAACTGATGATTACCGCAGTGACTAACTGTTGATACATTGCCGGCTTCACCCTTCCTACACTTGTGCACAACCCAGAGTCTGAGATTGTGCAAGTGTAGTTCTTCCATACCTGAGGTTTTTGAATAAAAAAGCAAATAAGAAATCAAAATCCAATTTCATAGGCTAAGAGAGATGTAAAAGATTAAATGAATACATACCTCTGAAGCATTTGCTGTGGACACCTCCCAGGATCCACACTGAGCCTCCTGCAGCTGAGCATCAAATGGGTAGCAAAGAGGCGGCATCTGTGGACCAGACTGATTGTAGTAATTGGGATCACCTTGGGGTGGATTTGCATCCACAACAGAATATATTACTTCGTTCACTACCATCACGATACTGGTGATGATTTGTTTACTTTGAATCAGTGTCTGATTTGTTGTTCTCTCATCAACACATGGAAGGATATTGCTAAGTGCCGTCTCTGCTTGTGGATTATCTACCCATTCTCCCATAGCAGTACAAGTGTCAGAAATTGCACTGCCACACAATATTATCACAGAAGCAATCATGAACAGATAAGTGGAACTAATTTTTGAATATGCATATAATGTGATGCAGAAAAATGTAATCCCTAAAAGAAAGAATGTTTTGATGACACATAATGTAAGACTGCTCACTTAACATCATTAAGATTGGAAAGGAAATAACAGTGGACCAAAAAAGGGAAGCCAATCACCACAGTGAAGTCTTATCCAAATATGTGAAGAAAGATGAGAAGAAAGAAACTAAATAGAGGAAACTGAAGACTCTTGCTTCAATTCAATGCGTAACATAGGCACATGGGCTGCAGAAGCAACACATGATATAGTGGCAATTGCAAGCAAGAATTAGCACTTCGAAGAAAATGAACTTAAAAATCTTTAATACAAATATAACTCAGATTAATGTCTTACCTGCTTAATATAACAAAAACTCCACAAAGAATAATTGTCATTGCCACAAGAAACCATCCACTGATTATAAAACTGCACATAAAGTAGCACCATTGGACAACCAATCAGTATTTGGAAATAAAGCATGACAATTTTGCAGCAAGCAAATTAAACCAATCATGGGAAAGGAGATCTCACATGTGAATTGCATGCTGATGACCGAGAACAGACAGGACTGCAAATAATATAACAGAATATTAGGAAAATGGCAGGGCCTAGTAGATAAGCCAAATGAAAACAAGAATCTTGAGTTATTATGAATTTCACAAATGCATACCAAGACCAAGAAGAGCGAGGAGAAGCATTACTGCTGCCAGAGTGATCAAGGCTGAGCGCCTGTTTTCATAAAAAGAATAAACGCCACTTACATATGAAAATATCATAGATAAACCAAATAAAATGAACACAAATAAAGGCTGTGAATGCATACACAGCATTGAAGACTTTTCTTATTTTGGCAGAGTTCTCGCTCGTCTTTTCAGTCAACATATTTGCTGCATTATTCAGGTCCACATTGAGCTTGTCAATTTCATCCATGATACCTTGAGGAAGGTTAACTTGGGCAATGTTGATACGCTTTGCCAGGTTTAGATACTCCGTAACATTTCTCAGTGTCTCCACCGTGTAGTCAGATTGGTTCACAACATAATTCAGGGTGTGCACAGATTCACCATAAAATTCATCCTGTCCAACAGAAAGAAGAATACAGCCCACCCTGGTGACGAAATTCTAGCAAAAAGTTAGCAAGGGGAACAAATAGACAATCCATTCCTTAGTAAGAAAGGCACAATTCTAAGAAGCAGAAGTGAGAGAAATTGTAAACTTAATCAAAATAGATAATGTTGAGTGCAGGAGCAGACCACACAAATCAGCCGTTGATCCCTCAATCCCATTATATTAAGTCTCAATAGACTCAAAATAAACCTTATCCCACAATGTACAACACCACTCTTCAGGAGAAGAGAAGGGGTCCCAAGGAGGAGAGGGTAGAAGGAAACAGGAAATAACATCCTTACTCTGAAACCAAATTTGTTAACACCACTCTTCGGGTGAACCTTTGATGAGCTTACACTTGAGAGATTCTTTTATTGAATCAATCACCTTATCTAGGAAAACCTTTGCATTGCCTAATGATCTAAATATTAGGATCTCAGGGGCAGAGGGAATATTTTTATGTATGACAAGTTAAAGACAACTATGAAGGGGATATCAGGGGAAGAGAAGAGCAATGATAATGCTCTTCAAAGAGCCATAGAGTTCACCATTATCTACTACATTGATTGTGGAAAGTATTTCGTTACTGGCAGTGACAAGGGCAAGTAGAAATTTCCCTTCCTCAGGAAATGTTCCAACTGATTGAGGCTCAGTTTGTTGTTGTTGTTGTAGTAAATGTTCCAACCGATTGACATACTTAAGCTTCCATTCAAGAAGACAGGCCAACGGTTTAATTTGATTCCCATTTTTTTTTAATAAAAGCTATTACTACAAAGTCTCACGCATATTTGTGTCAATTTGATGCAGGAGAATCTGTAACTATTGCAAAAAATAGCACAACAAAAAGTGAACTGCAGTGCCAGGGCAAAATATTAATCAAGAAATATGGAAAAATCAGGGTGACACACTCAGGAGAATTGGGGACTGGGCATGGGATGAAGAGGGACTGGCATGGAATGAAGAGGAACTGCAAAGTCTAAACAAGGCAACCTAGAAGAGAACACAAAAGAGTCCTCAAGGGGCCACTCTAGTGGTCACAACAACCCCCCTCCCCAGCAGGGGAATGAAGAGAACACAAAGAAGCAAACTCAGAGAAAGAGTAGTAGGATATATATACTTACGCTGTAGCACAGGTGAACAGAATCAACAATGCAAGACAAATCCATTTGGAACGGTTGGATCCTTTGCCTTTGATATCAATTCGCCATCCACAAAAATGATGTACCACCAGTGCCAAGCCAAAAGATACAAACCACAGGATAGCTAAAATGAAGGCAGCAGCACCTGTAAACCCAACAGACTGCATACAAATAGTTTAGATACTAGAAGACAAATAATACTCCAAAGAAAGATATTGCGGTCCTCGGTGTTATATTTGAAGTCACTAATCACGAACATCAGCTGTTGAAAGGATAAATCGGGAACATGAGTAGCATGGTTATATCAGTTTCTGGGATGGAGAAGGATGAGCAAGATGGGAAAAGGAAAATACGTTCATTTGCCAGATGGTCAATTAAATGTAAAATGGCATCTGTATTTCAGGAATGAAGCAGTAAAAATAGAAGTGGCAGAAACTAATAAAACCCAATATTAAGGAAATCCCACATCCATACAATGCTCCCAAAAAACTTTGGAAGAGTTCGGAAGAAACCCAATTCACAAACAAAATTTTGAGAAGAACCCGGAAACTAATTAATCAAGGATCAGATAAATCTGCAATTTTCAACTCAAAAAAGACCGATACTTTCTGTCAGAATGAAATGCAGGAAATTGAAAATGGTCTCCATTTCAAACCAATGCAAAAATCAGCACAAATCCATTTGAGAAAATTAAAGAAAGAATCAAGGAAACGAACTTACAGCCCAGTAATGGCGATTAGTGATGTTCCAACCACCATGGTATCTCTTAAACCCTCTCAAAATATCAGGTCTATTAGTCCTCTTTGCCGCCAACATTAGAGTGGTATGCTCCCCATCAGGCCCAGGCGCTGGTGCTTCTATTCCTTCCAACACTCCATTCTCCCACCGCCCAAAATTCTCTTCCCCTGCGACACATACAATATACACGTATGAGATTAAATAGGAATCTGTTACAATCCTAGAATCAAACATTTTTAGTCATTAACCATTAACATTTGTTTCTGTTGTTGTATCAGACTGAAGATGAGAAAACAAACCAAAGATGGACTTAAGGGCCTTTCTTGATTCGTGATCAGAATCGTGGGAGAGAACAACCGACGAAGATAGAGAGAAGCAAATGAGAATGAGAAGAAGTAGTTGAAAAGAAACAAAGATCTTCATTTGAAGCTCCCTCTCTCTGTCTTCAATAATACATTCAAAGATTCGGGCTCAGTTTTCCACGGCGAAGATAGAGAGAGACAGAAGAGAGAGAGAAGAGAGGAGAGATACTTCCTTCTAGGGTTTCGTTATATATTCTAAAGAGAGTCATGTGGAGAAGATGAAAAGAGCGGGTAGTGTGATTTCGTTAATAAAGAAGAGAACAGAAGGGGAGCTAGCTTGCTCTCTGTCTCTCTCTCTCTCTCTCCAGACAGAGAGAGAGAGAGCGAGCGAGCGGGAGACAGTGAGAAAGAGAGAGAGAGAGAGAGAGAGAAAGTGTGTGAATAAAGTCGATATGAACAGCACCGGTAACACAATTTTGTCGTTTGTGCTTTTTCCTCTTTTGAATATTCTCTGTCTCTTTGTTTATTATTATTATTATTATTATTATTATTATTATTATTATATAACGCGAGAGAAATTAAATAAGCTGAAAATAAAATGAATCGAATCATATGTCATATTGACTTCAATTTTAATAATTTGACTTAAAATATTCTATAAATTTATATACTTAATTTAAAAATTATTAAACAAATTAATCTATTTGATTTTTTATTTATTTAATATTATTTTAATTATTTATTAGAAACATTTTATTTATTTATTTATTTATTTACGCTCAGGGGTAATTGCTGTTATAAAATGTTTCACAAAAAGCTGCCCTCATTTTATGTGTGGGAATGACAAATTGTGTCAGTCGCCTCACCTGTAGACACGTTTTGTCTAATAACGCGGCTGCAGTGCGTGTAATTTTCTGATAAGGCTACCGAATTTTCACTTTTACTTTCCCACACTTCCTTTTCTGTTTTGATTTGCTAGGTGAGCTCTGCGCGCACGAGGCATGCTCAAGGCTAAAAAATTTAATTTAATTTTTATTATGATTCAATGAATCACTAAACTAAAAATTTATCTAATACATCCATATTTGCAATTAATTTTATGTGATATATTGATTAAATAATATTTATAATTTTGTTTAAAAATATTACGTAAACTCAAATTTAAAATAAAAATTATTTAAATTTATAAAATATAAAATAAAATACACATATTTTTATATATATAAATCAAATAAAACGTTGTTATTAATACATTTCGCCAACTTAGCTATAGTTTTGGCCAAAGTATACCTAGAACTAATTGCTAACCAAAATTATTAATGATCGCAACTAAAATTGAAAGAAAAAAATAAAATTTGGAAAAAGAAATGTAACATAAACCTAAAGCTTTCCAACCGAGATCTTTCTTGTTTCGTGCAAGAAATGCAATGAGCAACGCGCAAGATTTCTTAACAGTTGAGAGTAGGGGTGTAAATGAGTCAAGCTACACGCGAGTAACTCGAACTCGACTCGAGACATACTCGAACTCGGCTCGATTTAATCGAGGTTTAGCCGAATTCAAGACGAGTTTGAGTATATTAATTTAAATATCGAGTCAAGTTCGAGTATTAAAATACTTGACTCGAAATGTTTACGAACTATAATCAAATTTTATATATTATATTATATTTTATAAGATGATGGCTAATCGAGTTTAATCGAATCGAATCCGAATATTGTAAAATTCCTTTCGAGTCGAGTTTGAGTTTGAAAAATTAGACTCAATCGAATTCAAGTCGAGTATCGAGTCAGATAATTTTTAATCAGTCAAGTTCGAGTAGAGTCGAGTATCAACTCGACTCGGCTCAATTACACCCCTAGTTAAGAGTAATCAAATATTGGTATAATTTTGCTAAAATAAAAAAATGAAGTGTTCAATGTAGTTCAATTGAGAATGATCTAAGGATAAAAATATGTCGTATAAAAGCTATTGATTTTAGAGGGGAAAAAAAAAGTAAATATCAAGTCTAGCTTCCAATTTGTGAGCTCAATGAGGTACAGTTTATCAAGCAAAAAAGTATCAGAAAACAAATTTTATAAAAAAACTTTTAATTAGTCAATGGATTTAACATAATATATGATCCAATGGTCATAATTTTGACAATAATGAAATCCAAATAGAACTAATAATCGGGTCAATTTTATTGTAACATGAATCAATGCACAACTACTAGAATTTAGGATTTAGAATTTAAAGTTTAAATTTTAGGTTTAGGATTTGAGATTATCAAGACTCCTACTGTATATAGTATGGGTAATGCACTGATAAGATTTATGATTTAAATTTAGAGTTTAAGGTTTAAAATTTAGAGCTTAAAATTTAGAATTTTCAAAACCCCTACTATATATATTTCTTATTTCAAACAAAGAAGTAAAAGTCGAAAACGTGATAGTATTTTCTCTTATATTGTTTACGTTAAAAAAGAGTTAGTATTTTCTTTTTAGTTGTTCACGGGGTAATATGAGAGAAAACCTAAACTGAAATATGTTATAGAAAAGCTATTGATTTTAGGAGAAAATGTAAACATCAAGTATAGTTTCTACTTACAGTTCATTAGGCAAAAAAATCATTGGAGAACAAATTTTATAGAGAATTTTTAATAAGTCAAAATTCAAAGTTGTCTAAAAAATGAGTTTAACATATCATATAATGGTCATAATTTTGACAGCAATGAGAACCAAATAAAACCAATAATTGGGTCAATTTTATTGTAATATGGGTTGATATACAACTAAAAAGATTTCGGGTTTCGAATTTAGAATTTAAAATTGTCAAGACCAGTAAATATACTAATAAAATTTAGGATTTAGAATTTGAAATTTTTAGAACCCATACTATATGTATTTCTTATTTCAAAGGAAGGGGTCGAAATCCAAATATATTAAGTAATAACAATTAAAAGAGATAGTATTTTCTCTCCTATTGTCCATATCATTAAAAAAGTTGGTGTTTTCTCTTTAGTTATCCGCGTGAGAACCGAAATGTGTTGGAGAAAACTATTGATCTTAGGGGAAAGTCTAGCTTCCAATTTGTGGGCTCAATGAGATACAGTTTATTAGGTAGAAAAGCACTAGGGAATGAATTTTACCGAAAATTTTAAATTAGTCAAAATTCAAAAGTGTATATAAAATGAGTTTAACATGATGTATGATCTAATGGTTATAATTTGATAGTAATGAGAGCCAAATAAACCAATAATTGGGTCAATTTTATTGTTGTATGAGTTGATACACAGGTTTAGATTTTAAAGTATGAGCCGATACACAGATTTAGATTTTAAAGTTTAAAATTTAAAATTTAAAATTTAAAATTTAGGATTTGTGTCATGGGTCAATGTACTAACAAAATTTAAAATTTACGGTTTAGAATTTAAGATTTAAGATTTAAGGTTTGAAATTACCCATATTATAGATACTTTTTATTTCAAAGAAAGGAGTAAAACTTGAAAATCTAATATAACAAACAATTAGAAGAAATGATATTTTCTCTCATATTGTTCATGTAAACAAAAGACTCGGTGTTTTCTCTTCAGTCGTTCATATGGCAATATTAAAGCAAATTTGAACTACTTTTTATCGTAGATAATAGTATTAACTATACTAAATTTTTAACAATTTTTTTTTAAAATATATTTATTAATTTAATGATTCTCCTTCTAATAATTTTTTTTTATTGAAATCTATAAGCAAACAAAATTATAATTTCAAAAACATAACAAAATTTATCTTTTTCCTTACTCCGGTACAAAACTCCCCAATAAAAAAAAAACTAAGAATATGAAAACTCCGTAGTAAAAAACTCCTCAGTTCCCGATACATGAAAACTCTCCGATATACAACACATTCCTCTCTCAAAACTCCCCGTTCAAAAGTATTCTGGTACAAAACTCCCTGGTACTCCGCGAAAATAATTTCTCAGTCCCCGGTATATGAAATCTCTCTGGTACATAACACCTTCATCTCTCTCAAAGTTCTCCGATAAAAAACTTCCCCGTAAAAAACTTCCCAATACAAAACTCCCTGATAAAAAAACAACAATATTAAAACTCCGCGATAAAAAGTTCCCTGATTCCTATTACATAAAAACTTCTCGGTACACAACACCTTCCTCTCTGAAAACTTCCCGGTTCCCGATACATGAAAACTCCCCGGTACACAACATATTCCTTTCTCTTAAAGCTCCCTTGTAAAAAGTTTCCTGGTAAAAAACTTTCTAGTACAAAACTTCACGGTAAAAAAACTAACAACGTGAAAGCTCAGCAGTAAAAAACTCTCCGGTCTCCGATACATGAAAGTTTCCCAGTACACAACACCTTCATCTCTGAAAGCTCCATGGTAAAATGTTTCCTGGTACAAAACTCTCCGATAATCCGCCGTAAAAAGCTTCCCGGTAAAAAATTTTTCGATATAAAGCTCTCCAGTAAAAAAATAAACAACGTGAAATTTTCACGGTAAAAAACTTCTCGATTTTCAGTACATGAAAGATCTCCGGTAAAGGGGCATATTTTATAGTCAACTAAAGCATACCTTATAGTCGACTAAAGAGACATGAGACATCTCTTTTTTTTTCCATTTAGAGAGAGAGAGAGAGGAGAGGAGAAAAAGGAAGAAAAAAAAAAGACACGGATGCCTGCAAGTAGGTCTTTTACGTCATGATGGAGGATGATAAAATCTGACATGTTCATTGATTATCTACGCTTTTATATATATATATATATATATATATATATATATATATATATATATATGTTAATAAACAGAATAATTGAGTGATCGTTAACATTTTGGAGATTTCGAGTTAAATTAATTGTCAGTTTTAGTTTATTTTCTGAGATTTTTGTTGATGGGAAATCTTCACACCATCTATATTTTTATGCATGTAGAATTGCAGCTGCAACATCAAATTAAAACAGAAAGCCAAGGGAGTGATAACGTCAATTCAATGAATAATTTGATGGCAGGATGCACGTGACACGCACAAGGACATCTTGGGCCCACTTTCAACTCTTGCTAGTTTTCTACACCAAATTATGGTTTTGGCGGGTCAATTACGGGAAATATCCGGAAGTCAATTCATCAAGTCAACTTTCAAGAAATCGAAGAAGGAAAAAAAAAAAAAAAAAACAAAATGAAAAAAGAAAAAGGGTTATTCCTAAAAATATTATGGTTTCAGGCCTAACTTATTTAAATATTATAATTTTTATTAGGTTTTCAAAATTAGTGAAATCGAATTATAAAAATCAATTTTAGACTATCTAAAATGCTTCTCAATAAAAAAAAAAAAAAACTTGAAGCCGATTTTAAAATTGACTTCATTCAATTTTTTTTTCTCCAATCGAGAAGCATTTTAAATAGTTTGAAGTTGATTTTCATGAAATTAACTATACTAATTTTGAAAATCCTTTAAAATCAATGATATTTAAATAAATTGGACTCCAATCCGAACCACAATATTTTAGGAAATAACCTAAAAAAAAAAATCTTTGCTTTAATTAAACTCAACAAATCAAGCATATGTTTGTAAATGTAAATTTTAACCTTTTTGACTGACGTGGAATGAAGGTAGTAGTGCTAAGATTTATTAAGATTATAAATTTAAAACTCTTGAAAATTTATTTAGAACATAAAATTTAGGATTGAGAAGAAAATTTCAAAAGTATATCGGTAATTTAAAAATTAAATACTACCATAACCCTAACAGAGTTTATGTATATTTAAAACTTCAAAATAAAATAACCTTAATACAATTTTTCCATGACTAAGAAAAATTGACTACTTGTAGAAACCCATTTGGACCATAAATTTTCAACCGAGCTTAATGATATGATTCTTGGTTTTAAAAACTATCCCTTCTGTGCTAATCTCCCCGACTCGTAAGGAATTCGATAAGCAGTGTTTTAAAATCCGGATTAAAGTATGAATCGATTGCTTCAAAGGGTCAATAAGATTGGATCATTGGATTAAATCGGTCAAATTGAACGAAAAATTCAGATATTGTTTTTATGAAATTATAGATAAATTTAAATTATAATGTACTAAAATTACAATAAACTGTGATGAAGGCTATGTATATTTCCATCTCATTCACAGGTTCAACACATGGATGGCATTTTCTCACAAAAAAAGAAAACGGATAACTGTAGTTTTTGATACAATTTTCTCACATGAAAATAAAGAAAAGAAAAAAAAAACCTCTATAAGTGCAAGGGTACACAAAAATTTGAGAGGTTTAATTTCTTCATCTTGTCCACCATGTACCTACAGAAGGAATCAAATACAAAAGGGTTGAGAGTTTAGTGAATGTAAAATTAAGAACATACTTTTCGAGCATTACATTATTTCAAAATTCCAAAATCCCCTTTTCCTCTATCACCTTGTTAACACCCGCAAAGTCCAATGATTGGTCTCCTTGGCTGCTCCCACACATATTTTGATTTTTAATTGCTCATTATGGAACAACCTCCATGTCACTGCCTTCTTCTTTTGCTAATGGAGGAGTTCGTTCTTTAATTTTTGATCTTGCATTGAAATCATCATTTGCAACATATATCTTCTTCATGCTCACAAATGACTTTTAGATACGCATCTTCTTCCTTGAGTGCTTCCTCTTCACTTTTAAAGGACTCTATTAGAAAACACAATAAGTTTCTCATTAAATTCAATTCACCGTTAATCAATCGTATTTTTTCGTATTCTCTTTTATTAAAAGAGAAAATATTGATATCGATATTTATATTTATTGTTTATAGTTCAGTTTTAAAATCAAAACTGAGGTCATTTGAAATAAAAACCGAAACCAAAACTATTTGAAACTGAAGTTGGAGATGCTCATTTAAAGTGTAATTCTCGTCTTTCTAAATCACAAATCGAAAGGAAAATACAATTTTAGAATCATGATCATGGGTAATTAGAATCATAACATAAGATCCCTAATAGATTTTCGCACAAAAATATTCCATTCAATCGTGGGAAGACTAATATAAAAGGAAATATTCGACGGCAAAAGACTATCTTAACCATTGAGTAAGCTTAGAAACTCTCTCTCCCTCTCTCTCATTATGAAAATATGGCAAAAAATATGTTCTCCATTGTATTAAAATGTTTATATACAAATTATACACAACTTGAAGTAAGAGCCAAACCAAATCAAAAAGAGAAAAAAATGATATACGACAGATACATGGAGATATTTAATGTAAATACATTATTGAATGAAAATTATTGAGGGAATAAGGGAGAGAATAACTGTGTTTTTAAACATCTTAAATCGACAAACAGGAAATTAGAATAATATTGATCATAACGATATAATCCAACAAAACAAACCTTGAGACGGGGAAAAACATAAAGAAATCACTACCGGTTCCTCGAGATAAAGCTTATCTTATTTTCATTCTCATCAATACCATAACTATATCCATTCATTGATACAGATAAAGAGAAAAGGAAAAAAGTTTATTGCATCCCTTTTTCATAATTATTTTTTTTGAAGGAAGAAGGGAGAGAGTATTGCTACTCAAGTGTCCCTTGTAACACCCTATTAGGGGTATGGTTGCTTTACATCACATCATGCCTTAAATCGGATAAATATCTAAATATTTAATTAGAACACGTGATGGAGAGAGGGAAAAAAAACTGAAAGTATGCTTTTGATACGAAGGTAGTGACTATTTTATCATTAAACAAAAAGAAAAAATTGTGACACCCTAACGAGGGTAATGATACGTTTCTTTTGGTACCTTATTTTAGATATCGTTTGATATTTAGAGTTTTACCCTGATTAATATGGATTGATCACTATAATGACTCTTTTCAGAGGATGAATCTCTTAACGAAAAATGTTTCATATATATGAGGGTCTGATATTTTCAATGAGAGTCGAATCTCGATCATATTTAAGGATATTCAAATCTACATCCAGTTGAATCAACCCACGTCGATCAATCAACGACAATGACATTTATGCCGAGGAGTGTCTACCCAGAATCCAAGCAAATGGCCAAATTAATGCAAACGTTAGTATTGGTGCGGGTTTTAGCTTGACTTAGCCGTTCTTCTGTGGGTGGGTTTGTTTCAAGTCCACGTCTAAATCAAGGAGTTTGCTTCTGTCAATACACATCCATATCTCTCAACACCCTTCTAGTCTTTGTCATGCTCATCCTCTTGGTACAGTTTTAGTCGCGGTCAATGTCCTCTTTCTTCTTTTGTATGTTATATTTCTCTTCTAAATATAACTTTTTTTTTATTTTAGATACATCTTTGATTATACATATTTAATAACTTTATTGAATTATAAAATTATTATTTAAAATGAAAGGGAAAGATATTTTGCGGAGAATGCAAATTTGGGACGTAAAGGCAAAGGTAAAGCGAATTCTTTAGATTTTGCAAGCAAAAGAAAATTAGGGGGAAGTTTGTGATGTGGGGCCTGGTTAGGTTCTCCTTATTATTTTAAGGGACGAAATCTTTGAACCAGAGTTTGTCATCGAGACTATACTATTTTTATAACCACAATGACATGGGATTTGCTGTGTTGTAGGGGTCACACACACACACACACACACACACACACGAAGACTTGGGGTTGGCAATGGCAGATCATCTTCTTAATGCTAATTAAGGTGGCAATTAGTGTAGTATTTATCACACGTGACGAGGTCTCAGGTGCTGTTGAAAAATGTGAACTTATGGGTCTACAAATCAAAACCATGAATTTGTGATGGAAGTCAGCTGCTTAATGATAGGCCCTCGCATGTGTCAGAAGTCAGGACATTCATTATTTATTTATTTATATATTTATTAATCATCGTAGTCATCATCATCAACACACCGAAAAAGAAAAATGAAAAATGCCGCTAAATGATCGAACCTTCTTAAATAAAAAGAAAATCACTCATTTGAAAGGAAGGAGGGTAACAATTTTTTTTTAATATATGAAAATTTTAAATTCAAAATCTTTATAAAAAAAAATAATATCAATTAAATTATTATTCATACCATTCCTTAAGAAGAAAACTTTGGGAGTATTGGGCTCTCCAAAGGGTCATGGAGATGGCATAAATTTTATAACAATGGGGAATAATATAAAGGAGTTTTTTGAAGAACATCTTAAAGATATTTTATTATTTCTTTTTTATCTATTATTTTTAAAAAATTTAAAAGTTTTCCACTTTCTTATAGAGCCTCACTATTTTCCCTTTTTTAATTAAAATTTTATATTTTCTAAAATAATATTATACCTATATATTAGAACATATGATTAGAATTACTTTACAGTGTTTTTGGCAGTCTCATGGGAAAGGAAGGTAAAGAAAATGAAAGGAAAAGATTAAGAAAGGAATGAAAGAGAGGTAAAATTAAAAATCAACAACAAAATATATGATGAGAAAAGGAGAAAAAAAATAAAAAATAAAAAATCATATTTGGTTAACCATAGAAAAAAAGAAATATAATCAAAAAGTGTATAAATTTATTATTTTATCTTTTTTATTTTTTATTAGATTTTTAAAATAGAGATTATAAAAATAAATTTAACATTTATAATTTTAAAAAAAAATCAATTCTCTTCAAAATTTACCGATTTAGTAAAATTAAAAATTGAATTAAGAAGATTTCATAGAAACCTCCAAAACTTTTCCTTTCAATTATTTGCTTTGTCAAAAGTGGATGAGGTTTTTATAAACCCTCCATTTTTCACAAAAACTTTGTTAGTCATAGTAAAAAAAAAAAGTTATAGAACTGAGTTAGAAAAACTTAAAAATAAAACTATTCGGAAGAAGGGGGGGGAGTTTATCTTATATTATTTATTTTATTTATATTTTTTTAATTTCTTTTTTTTATTTTTTTTATTTTAATAAACCAAAAAACAAAAAATACAATTTTTATATTTTTTTTTTTTTTTTTTTTTTTTTTTTTTTTTTTTTTTTTATATAATTTATATTTTTTTTTTTTTTTTTTATTTTTTTTTTTTTTTTTTTTTTTTTTTTTTTTTTTTTTTTTTAAAAAAAAAAAAAAAATTAAAAAAAAAAGGGGGGGAAAAAAAAAAAAAAAAAAAAAAAAAAAAAACCCTCACCTTTTTCCCCCAAGAAAAAAAAAAAAAAAAAGAAAAAACAAACAAAACAAAAAAATAAANNNTAAAAAAAAAAAAAAAAAAAAAAAAAAAAAAAAAAATAAAAAAAAAATTTTTATTTATTTATTTTTTTTTTTTTTTTTTTATATTTAAATAATTTTTTTATTTTTTTTTTATATAATATAAAAAATATATAATAATATAATAAAAAAAAAATAAAAAATAATATATAAATACACCAAAATACCTATTAAAATTTTTATATTATTATAAAATAATAAAAAAAAAACACACAAAAAAAAAAAAAAAAAGAAAAAAAAAAAAAAACAAAAAAAAAAAAGAGAAAAGAAAAAAAAGAGAAAAAAAAAAAGAAATATTTATATTATTATATTATAAAAAAAAAAATATAAAAAAAAACACAAATACCCAAAAAAAAAAATTTTTTTTTTTTATTTATATATATAAAAATAATTTTTTATAAAAAAAAAAAAATTAAATACCCCCCTTCAAAAAAAAATGAAAAAAAAAAAAAAAAAAAAAAAAAAAATAATAAAATATATATATATATATATATATATATATATATATATATTTTTTTTTTTTTTAATTTTTATTTTTTTATATATATATATATATATATATTTGTAAGATGCAAAAGTTAAATCTACAAATTATATATATATATATAAGCAAAACCAAAAATTTATTTTAGAGGGAAAAGTAAAATATCAAGAGATAGGGGCGTGGGAGCAGGAATTATAATTTTGAAGAAATTAATAATATTATTTAGTGATATTTTTTTAGATGTTTACGTAGAAACAGTCTTTTTGTAAAATTATAAGAGAAAAGTTATGTATATATATGTTTATTTCTAAATTTGATTTCAATTGTTGGGATAAAAGTTCTGATTGATTGATCGATTATTTTTTAGATGTTTAGATACAATTTTATGGGTTTTTATGACATTGTTGATTTTTTTGATGATATTTATTAATATGTAGCTATTTTGTACATATATTAATTGTTTAAAAAAAATTAAGGGGGCTCCTTCCACCCCTGATTTTGCCCCTTAATGAAAGATTAAAGTTGCCATGAAAGAAAGATTGAAGTTTACTAGGTGGCTAATTGATTGTAATAATTGTGAGGACCAGAGCTAGGTGATGTCTCATGATTTGTATCTTTTACTTGGTAGCTTGGAAGCATAATTGAGGATTTCACCGTCGGGTCCATTTTATAAAATTATTATGAAAAGCTTGGAGAGTTTCGAATCATGAAATGCAATGCAGTCAAAAGTTGGTTCATTTGTTGTCTGCCCTTTGAAGTCCGTGAAAATCTATTGGATTCCTGTCACTTCATGGAAGAAACAGGTTACAAAAGGGAGTGCCCACCGAAAGAATTAGTACGAGAAATGACCTTAATTTAAGGAACGATTGTCCTTCGCTTTCGGGTGACCCCACATTAGAATCCACTTAACACACATGCTGGACGGGATTAAAATATTACTTCGTCCATCTTGTCTATTAACCTTGTGCTGGTGTTCACCATACCCCCCACTCCCTACAAGAAAAACACGAGTCCTCCTAGTCCTGCCCTATTGGGTAAAGCACCCGTAAAGGTATCTTCACTTCTGTGGGCTTGTGGCCTGGCCTGGCATGCAATTTCTGACAAAAAAGTTGCCAAGAGGGCCCAATATTGTTCATATCACCCATTAGGCCCATATGTTGCTAGGTTCTGAAAATGGGCTCAACATTCAGCCCATTTCTCAAACTTCTATGAGTTCTCCAAATGGATTATCCGACGGTGCGAAACAAGCCCGGGCAAGTTGCAATGGCATGGATCTGGTAAATTTGTTAGTCTAAATGCGATTGAATCCACGAATGGAGGGGTTCTCCTGTTGTCATAAATTTCTCCGATTTTAAAAGAAACAGTCGAATAAAAGCATATTAATAATATCTCAAAAATATTTACCAACTAAAATGACCAGCAGTTCTACGATCTATGTCACATAGATCAGAGACTGCAGGAATTTGAATTGGATCCTCTTCAATCTTAATGTCGCCTATGTATCGTGCATAGGCTATTTCACTGAAAAAGGTGGCAGAGACTGCTATAACTTCACCGTTGGACATTAAAATCCTTCAAATAGAAGTTGACATAATAGGAACCGTATCATGGAAAGAAGTTGTATCAAGGCTGCATAATCCAAGTCTCAAGATATCTATATAACATGGAAGCAAATTCCAGACAATGTCTCTCTTTTTCCTTCATGCAGGTTCCGTCTGGCAGAACCCAGTCAAACTAGTCTACGCTTACTACAATCGACATGTCCTACAGGTTGCAGCATATCCTTTGGCACAATTATGTAGGACAAAATCCAATTGCTTTTGAGTTTAATAACACCAATCCTGGTAATATGCAGTGATAAGTCCAATAAATGCTTCTACTGGGTCGTTTAAGGATTCCTCGAAATAGAGCAATTAGTCCTCATAGAAGAACAATACACCCGACCCACCCCCACACAAACACACACGAGTACGCGCGCGCACGCTTTAACCTCATGCTCCAAAAACCTTAATGAGTTAACTTCTAACACGAGGAAAATCGAAATATTTCATCTCCATCGAAATACATTCCAAAGATGCTGAAAGCGTGAGAATTGAAGATTCATGGATGGTACAAGAAAGTAGTGTTCTGCAGAAAATGTTTAATACCTCCAAAAATAATAAAACGAAATTTACAAGAATATCATACCAATACTATGTGCTCAAATGCCCTAGAAATCAACAAAACTCATAGGCAACCGATCAAATCATGGATGACTGACCAGGCATCCTATCCTCCATACAGAACAGGACAATGTCCACGAAAGAAAATAGCATAGGAGAATTCTCACTTGGCATGAGATGCTGAAAAAATGCCTTTCTTTATCCTACTTAGATCTCATCCAAATGCCCGTAACAACAGCAGCGTACATCTAGTCATGCAAGAGCTTTGCTACGCCACAGCATGTATTTCCTCAAATTATCCCTATTATGAAAACTCAAGACATCTCAAAAGAAACCTACAAGAATTCTTGAGTTTGGTCTACTTTAAAATAAGTGAATAAATAAATATATAAATGAGTTTTCAGAACATCAACTTCTTCCAAATCCACTGCAATTCATAATATCTGCACAACCAATGCACAGCGCAACTAAGGAAAAATATAAAGGAATAGGTAACTATGTGCGACCAGAACAAAGAAGAAGATTAAACTGCAGACCCACAAGCAGAAGCACGAGAGATGGAGATAAGGACATAACAAGATTACTAATAGTTGAAAATTTTCAACATGTAGGCCAATAATATACCATTGAAACAGGGACAATCCGTTAACTAATTATAAACCAACCATCTAGTCAATCATAAATAGATGAAATTGACCAGGAAAAGGAAAAAAGAAAAAAAGACCTGAAATTGCTCAAGGACCTATTGGCAATGTGAAATTGTCATTGAAATTAAATGGCAAAACTTGAGAGGAGAGTTCCTCAATTAATACATCATCAATTAATTGCAGGAACCTTAAACCTGCCCCCTGCAGCAATAATAAATTAAAAACAGACAAAATAGGAAGAAAACCATAGATATGTGCCCACACATATCAGATTATTAGAGATTCAATTGAAACATCAAGTTTTGCTTTGCTAGTCCCACCTATTCTTCACCTGAACCCCAAGCTCCCCAGCAACAATAACAGTAGTTGCCATATCAAGAAACATCCCATGCTCCACAACACCCGCAAGCCTCAAAATCGAATCACTCGCAGCCCTCAAATCCCCAATATCTTTCTTAAAGTACAAATCAACAATGTAATTTCCATTATCAGTCGCAAAGGGCTCGCCATTAGACCCCAACCTTAGCTTGGCAACACAACCCGAATCCTCAAACAACATCTTCAACCTCTCCGCAGTAAATTTCCAACAAAAGGGAACAATCTCAACCGGCATAGCCAACCCACTACCCCCAATATGACTAACAAGCTTAGACTCGTCAACTATCACAACGAACTTTTTACAAACGCCTTCCACCATTTTTTCCCTCAACAAAGACCCACCACGCCCTTTAACCAAATTGAGATTTGGATCAACCTCGTCAGCTCCATCGATCGCTAAATCGAGAACAGGATGAGAATCGAGATCCGACAACGGAATTCCTAAGGACAAAGCCTGTTCATGGGTTTTCTTCGAAGTGGGTATGCCAATGATGTTCTCGAGTTTTCCCAAACGCAACAATTCGCCAATTCGATCGACGGCATGTTTGGCAGTCGAACCGGTTCCGAGGCCTACAACCATACCAGATTCAACAAATTCAACAGCTTTGTAAGCAGCGATTTTCTTCAATTCATCCTGGGTAAGAATCACAGGCGGGATTGAGGAAGATGAATTCGATGCGGCAACCATGATGTTGTTCTCATAATGTGGGTACGGAATCGCCATACCCTTAAATAACAAGATGAAACTAGTGTTTATTCAAGGTTAGGGAATGAAAAAAGAATAAAGAAAATCAAAGCATGGAATTTTGGAAGATTTTTATTTGGAGATATGGATTGGTTGGATAGTGTTTTGATGTCTGTGGCGCAGAAGAAAAAGGGAACTCGGGGTCCTTTTTTTTGGGGGCCAAGACTTTTGTTGGGTAGTGATGGGGGTGTGGATATGAGATTGGGGTTTGAAGGGGGATGTTTTTATAGAGAGAGAAAGAGAAAAGTTATGAGAACACGGAAGGTTCAGAGACTCTGACAAAGTTACATTTGATTTGAATAAGATTTGGCGTGTTTTGTGCGGTGGGGGAAGAGACTCCTCGAATGAATAGAATCCTATCCTCTTCATCTTCCTCTTCCCCTCCCAAGTTCCAGCCTTTTTATTCTTGAGTTTAGACTTTCTAATTGTATAAGTTGATCAGTATTTATACCCACGACATTTCTAGATAAATTAAGACTACAAATTTTGGTTTACTAAACATTTTTATTTTCATTTTTTAAAATTTAAATAGTAAGAATTTGAGGTTAATGATTATTAAATAGGTTAAGGTAGTTATTGTAAATATTTTGAATAACTAGAATCAAATTATGATCCACTTGATGATTGGGATCAAATACTGATTTATCTAATAATTAAAATATTTTAGATGATTAAATCTAATTTTAATCTACCTAATGATCATGTGGGTATTAATTTCTGAGTAAAATGGTATTGAAAAAAAAAAGAAAAAGAAAAATCATGTATTGGAGGGTTATATTTGCTTCTTCACCATTGGTCCGGTGGAAGGCTGGTCATGCACCCAATCCCCTTCAATTCCTATTTCCAACATTTAATCTATTCAAAGATGGAGTTTTTATTCCATTGGTCCTTTGTGGGGTTTGTTCTCTAATGGGGATATGGTGCTGCGTCCTGTTGTGATACAGAACTTGTTTGAGGTATTTGAAACCGAAAGGAAAAAGAAAAAAGAGGGTGATGGTGAGATGAAACTAAGATAGTGACAGACTTGACCTAAGAAAATTTGAGCAAAATCCCTCGCTAAATTTTGGAGTTGGAAGGATATTGGGCATAGCTGGGGGAAGATGAACATTAAATTTTTATTACTATTTTTTACAAGAATTTACACAAATTTATGTGGTATATTTTTAGTTTTTATCTAAAAATGTTAAAAAAATCTTTTAATATATTGCATTACAATAAAAGATTTATCCAGTATACAAAGTGTTTCTTGATTTAGTGGGAGGTAGGAGGAGGGTGGACGTGCATGTACGTAACCTTTCTCTTATATTTTTACAAGGAGACTGTTTCCATACTTCTAATTCATGACTTCAAAATCATTAAAAAAATAATTCCACCGCCACACTACAATACACTAATTAAATTGTCCATATCAGCCCTATATAAAATGCTCAAAATTGGTTCAAGTTGAACATTAAATTTACTTATAATATTGCGGAAACTAACTTAGTTAAGTATTTAAATTGAGTTGAATTAAAATTTTTTAACATATAGAATATTGGGTAGATTAGAAATTTTAAGGTATTGAAATAATTAAAACCTACTTAAAAAAATTATTAAGTCTAATTAAAATATTATTAAATCCATGGTTATGTGAAAGAAATAAGACAATAGAGACTAGACTAGACAAAAAAGACAACAAATAATTTAAGTAGGAGGATTTTTTATTAAATTTTTCCATCTTTTCTCTTACTCTAAAAAGGGAGGTGCAGAAATTTAGTTTGAAAAAAGTTTCGATTTTTTTTTTCTTTGTATCCCCAAATCAAATATATTGTTTTTTTTTTTTTTAAATTCCGTACTTGTTCATTGTATAGTCATCTAAATTTTGTTATGTAATAAATTTTATTTTGTGAAAAGAGAAAAATAAAACTCAAACCCTAAAACGAGTATGGATTTCAAGTCATTTTGATCATATAAATTAAAATTTTTGATCCACAACTTATTTAATTATAAATAATAGAAGAATGAAGAACAAAGATAAGTTGATTAATGGGGAAAAATTTTAATTATGGCGTTAAAAATATTCATAATCTTTATTTTTGTTTGCCTCTAAATTTATTTTAATGAAAATGGTTTAATTGATTATATTAGTACCACGCACAATAATGTTCAAATTCTCTTAATCAAAAATAAATTTAAAATAGATTAATATCATATGTTTGATATATTTAATTAAAATCCTTTAATAAAAATAATTAGAAGATAATTTTAAAATAAAAATTATTTATATTTCTAACATTATGAAAATTTTAAAATTTTTTATCTTTACGATAATTCAAACGATAAAATATTTTTATTTTAATTTTTTTTTATAATTTTTTATTGTATATTTTTGTAAAAAAAAAAAAAATTTCTAAAAATTTTCTTAGTTGAGAGTGATTAGTCGTGAGGTGCAAGCTTCGAGAAACCACATCATCATTGGAATGGCCTTAAAACCTACACTTGTCACTAGGCATGCGAATGGAATCGATGAGCTTCATTATTTTAGTCTTGAAAAGGGTAACATCACCAATAACGGATCTCCTTCCTCCAAATCTTTCATTAATAAAAAATGTATACGTTGCTTTGTTCTTTGGACATTATGGTACATGAAATTAATACTAATTAAATATTATGCGGAATAAACATAAGAATCTTAGTCAGAAGTACCAGATAGAGGCGGCAGAGCCAAGACATCTCTTTTATTTATTTATTTATTAAAAAATTAATTATGACATATATTCATTATCTATGTTGTCTGTATTTTTAGATATTTTTTTATTAAAATATTAATATTTAAAAATTTAATTAATCTGATTTAAATAATTATAAAATTTAATTTAAAGGTTAATCTCAATTTTTTAATTTTTAAAATTTAAATTAAAAATAGTTTGTATCATGTAATTACATGTATGCATCGTTGATATCTTGGACGACCCTTTTGCTGGTTGTGTATTGTTTAATCTTTTTTCCTCGAAGTCAATTCTTTAATCTCAGCTCTATCTTTTTGTGCGTGCGGTGCGTGGGACATCAATCCTTTTATTGTCCGCCGGCATGGATCAGAAGCATCGTGTCTCCTGTTCCCCAGCTTTATGTCTCTACTCTCGGTTCTTTCAAGTACGCATGGCTGAACTGTCAAATCTTATGCAGGTGCACAAAAATTATAAAAATAATTTTCGTTTAGTTTTAGAATCAGAACTAATAAAGCATGATTCTGTTCTGATATTTAATTTTCGGAATTAGAATTATAACTTTTAAAAAATTATAAAATTAAAATAAAAAATTGAATCATAAAAAAGTTATAAAAATCATAAAAAAATATAAAAAAACTACAAAATTCATGTAACAATGTTAGAAAAGGAATCATGGAATCAAACAGAGCTTAATTTTACCCACACCAGAGTGGAACACTCAAATTCTATTTCAATTCTATCTTAATTTGGAACACTGGCCTATGACTAGTTGAAGGATGCCGTGGCCTGGGTTCTCCTTGGCTCCTAGGATGTAAGTTGGGTGGTTTGGCCCTATGTTTTGCCATTTTAGGACCCCGGGGCCCCTGTCGACTGAGAGGAAATAACCCTAAACCAATAATTTTTTTTTTCTTTTTTTCTTTAATGAATTTTCTTTTTCTTTCAAATTTTGAAAGAAAGTGATGTTACAAGTTGCAATTAGACCTTTAAACCTTTACAAAAGTAAGTGATAATACTTAATCCAAATCATATTGGGCCAAAAAAAGTCAAACCCATGGTTTGTTCAGAAACCCTTATTCATTGTCTAGATTTTTTTTCGGTGGTTGCCTGTCCGGTTTCATACTAATCAGCATCTGATCCTCCCCGATGCTCAGTGATTGTCACTCGATTTGCTAAGTCAATATTTACTTCCCCCCGAGTCACGAAAGGCTATCTTGCATAAAGAGAAATGAGATTTACGTTCGTAGTCGATAAGGAAAAGAATCTGCATGATGATCTAGACTTCCTAAATCGATAAGAGTTTGAAATTTTTGAGAATTTTACATAATAATTCTGATAATCTTAGGAGACTTTCGTAAGAAAATTAGAGTTTTGACACCTCGAATGCATACGACTCACACACACAAAAGGTATATATACATCATTAACCTAACCAACCAAGTACACATACGCATACTTTCTTTACTTACACATTCCAATTGGCACAAAGCTCTCTTTTCAGTTTGTTCTTTCGATTTCAAAAACCACTCTCTAACTTGAATATTAAAATTTTCTCGCCGGAATACCATCTAGTGGTTTTTTACAGGTCTTGTCGTTTCGGACTGTCAAGCTATCAAGTCATCTCGTTTGAGCTAGTAGAGTCATCATCTATGGAGCCAAACCTACCTCTAACAGATTGGCGCTGTTCGTGAGAATTGATTGATTTTCCAATCAAACGAGCTTTCATCACCATCTCCCCCCTCTCCACCACCGGTCAAGAGAAGAAGACTGATTATCGGTTTCAATGATGATAATTTGATAGGAGTTGATACCAATCAAAACGATCCACTGGTTATCACCGTGAGAATCGGGTCCTATCTCGTCAAAAGAACCCTCGTGGACTAGGAAGCAGACCTCGACATCCTTTTTTGGGATGTCTTCTAGCAAATGGGCTTCACCCTATCTCATCTCCAACCCTCTGCTGACCGATTAAAGGGCTCACTGGCAAATGCATACTCTTAAAAGGTACTATCTCACTTGTAATAGTGTTGGGAACGCCTCCTCACCATGTTGCCACCAGAATTACTTTTTACGTAGTGAAAATTCCATTCCCATACAACGCCGTCGTGGGTTGTCTCAGCCTAGATGGCCTCGAGGCACTATTGAGCACTAGACATATGAAGGTCAAATTCAAAACACCTTTAGGGAACGTAATCCTCCATGGCAAATTTGATCCACTAATCCTCCTCATGACGAGAGAAGAAGGAGAGGTCCTAACAGTGGACACTCTGGAACTCAAAAACGATATCGAACAACAACCCAATCCTTAGCCCGGGGAGGAAATAACTGAAGTTCCAATTACAGACACACCTGGTCAAACCATCCAGATTAGCGCCCACTACTCTTCAGAAAGCAATCGTGGATTACCTATGACGTTATTCCAAGGTCTTCGCATGGTCCCCCGAAAACATACCATGCATCCACCCCTCGATCATAGTTCACAAGCTAATCGTAGATGCTAGTCGAAAGCCTGTTAAACAAAAGAAGAGGGCGTTCATGCGAAAATACCAACGTGTGATATAGGAAGAAATCCAGAAACTCTTAACACCAGGATTCATTTGAGAAGTAGAATACCCTGAATGGTTGGCCAATGTAGTCATGGTGAAAAAGGCTAATGACAAGTGAAGAATGTGTTTTGACTTCACAGACCTCAAAAAGGCGTGCCCTAAAAATAGTTACCTGCTTTTCAATATCGATAAGCTAGTCGATAATTCGTCGGGCCACCAACTGTTAAACTTCTTGGACGCTTACTCTGATTACAATCAGGTACGTATGGCTCCCAAAGATGAGGAGAAAACTAGCTGTATCACAGAGTTTGACACCTATTGCTATAAGGTCATGATGTTTGGCCTTAAGAATGCTGCGGGTGACTTTTCAGCGTTTGGTTAACAAAGTATTTATAGAACAACTGGGTAAAAACATGGAAGCTTATGTCAATGACATGCTCATCATGAATACCAATGTCGAGAACTACGTCGCAGATTTAAAGGAAACATTCCAAATGCTGGAACATTATAACATGATGCTGAATCAAACGAAATACACTTTTGGGGTTACATCAGGGAAATTTTTGGGTTTTCTAATTACCAACCGAGGAATTGAAGCAAATCCAGAAAAAATCCAAACCATACTTGATATGGCACTCCCAAGGATCGTAAAAGATATGCAATACCTCATCGGTAGAATCATAGCCCTGAATCGATTCATGTCCAAAGTATGGGAAAAGTACAAGCCTTTTATGACGCCCTGAAAAAGTCTCAAAAGTTCGCATGGACGCCAAATGCCAAGCCATATTTGAACAACTCAAAGAATATCTTATGTTGTCTTCACTCCTCTCCCGATCAGTTCCAGTTAAGAAACTTTACTTTTATCTCTTCGTTTCTGACCAAACTCTCTGCTCTGTCTTTGTGAGATAGGATTCCACCATACAAAGGTTGGTATACTACATCAGTCATATACTTCATGAATCTAAGGTCAATTATCAACTTATTGAGAAGATAGCCTTCACCCAGGTCGTCACTGCTAGACGTCTCCGCCCTCACTTTTAGACTCATACTATTGTGGTCCTAACCGACCAACTCTAAAGCAGATCCTACAAAAAAGGGACACCTCAGGCCGATTCATTAAGTGGAGCATCAAATTGAGCGAATTTGACATCAAATATCAGTGAAGGCCAACTATCAACGACCAACCCCTCGCAGACTTCATTCTTGAGTGCATATTCGTGGCACCCACTGAACAAGTCCCTACGGATGGCCAAGAGGAACACATACAGTCTAAATGGACCCTTTATATTGTGGTTTGTTTAACTCTTTAGGATGTGGAGAAGACTCATCCTGGTAGGGCTAGATAATTTCAAAGCCGAATATGCCCTATATTTTGACTTTCGATCGACGAACAATCAGGTTGAATATGAAACCCTTCTGATCTAGTTGGGGATCGCAATGTCATTTAGGGGCCAAAATATCTTGGTCTTCGTCAACAGCCAGTTGGTCATTAAGCGGATCAAAGAGGTCTACGAAACTAAAGAGCCAATGATGGCAAAATATTCATCTTAAAATACATGAGGCGATGGGCAAGTTGCGCAAAGTAAATATACAATAGATCCCTCGATTAGAGAATTTATGAGCTAACACGTTTCAAAGTTGACCAACTCAAAATCAGTTGCAACTAGTCGAACAGTTTATATAGAAATCCTACCATACCCTAACATCGAAGCGCCCAAACAGATCCTATCGATGAGCAGCTTACTAAGTTGGAAAAACCCTATAAAGGCCTACCTAAAGCAAGGGCGACTACCAAGCTCGCCCTTTGAAACCACCAACCTGAAATGCAAGGCCACCCATTATGCTATCATCAATGGAGACCACTATAAGAAGTCTTACATCCTTCCGTATCTGAAGGGCCTGACATCCAAAGAAGGGGACTACGTGCTCCAGGAAATCCATGAAGGATATGCGACAATCACTTAGGTGTATGAAATTTGGCGAACAAAGCCCTTTGATAAGGGTATTATTGGCCTACCTTGAAAACTGATGCAGACGACTATGTCAAAAGGTGCGACAAATGTTTATGTTTCTCGTAGGTACCGCGCTAACTTTCCACCGAGCTCAACTCGATAGCCAACCTATGACCGTTCGTTCAATGGGGAATGGACATCTTAGGACTATTCCCTCCAACTACTGGACATCAAAAGTTCTTGGTCAAGGCTATCGACTACTTTACCAAGTTGGTAAAAGCTGAGCCATTAGCCCGGGTTACCATCAACAACATATAACATTTCGTGTGGGCATCCATCATCACTAGGTTTGGCATGTCTCATGTCCTGATCATTGATAACAGTTAGCAGTTCGACAACAGAAACTTCCAAATCTTTTGTAGTAAACCGGAGATCTAACACCATTTCACTTCCATTGTCTACCCACAAACCAATGGTCTCGTGAAAGTAACTAATCGGATGACCCTATAAGGGTTTAAAGCCGCACTAGACGAGGTCAAAAGTTGTTGGGTAGACAAGGTCTATAGCATTCTCTGGGCCTATTGGATGATGCTTCGAAGGGCGACATAGGAAACACCATTCAGTCTGATTTATGGTTGCGAGGTAATGATATCAGTCGAGATTGACATTCATTTACTACTGGTGGACCATTATGAGGAGGAGTAGAATGAATCCGCACTGTGCGAACGACTAGACTTACTTTCCAAACTAAAGGAAATCGCATCTGTTCGAATGACTGTTTATCAATAGGAGACAGCAAGGTACTACAATAGACGGGTCAGTGCTAGAACATTTAAGATGGGCGGCCTAGTATTTAGGAAGGTGGAAGCCACCAATCAACCCCAACTAGGGGGTAAGCTCGTGCCCAACTGAGAAGGTCCCTACAGGATGCGCTTAGAAGTCCACCCAAGCACATACCGCCTCGATCACCTGGATAGTTCGACTGTGCCCAGAACCTGAAACTTTGAGAACCTCCGTATTTGTTATCAATGAGGGACAACACTCTCACGAGGGAACACGCTCCACTCTAAGCAGTCGAACAATCAGGTAAGACCTCTACTGTCACCCGCTTCGTTATGTTATCCTATTTACTGACCTATATATTTCTATATTGATGTTTTTCGGAGCCCATCATTACGGATTTATCTTATTGAACGGATAAGTATTAATCATTACTCCTGAACGGAGCCTATCATTAGGGATTTATCTTCTGAACGGACAAGTATCACCCAGTTCTCCCAAACAGAGTCCATCATTAGAGATTTATCTCTCTGAATGGGCAAGTATTGTCCAGTCCTCTCAAATAGAGCTTATTGTTAGGGATTTATCTCTCCAAACGGGCAAGTATTGCCCAGTCCTCCCGAACGGAGTCTATTGTTAGGGATTTATCTCCCCGAATGAGCAAGTATCGCCTACTCCTCCTGAACGGACTCCATCGTTAGAGATTTATCTCCTCGAACGGGCAAACATGACCCATTCTCTTAGAATGAATAAGCGATTGATACAATGAAAAACCTTGTTCGGGTAAGCGTGACCCACTCTCTCGATCGTAAGCAATCCAATGGGTATAAAAACAATAGTGCCCCATGCCTAACAACTACTAAGTTCACCACAACAGATCACACAAATGTTTAGGATACTCGCTCGGTACTTCAGCGTTCGTTATTTACATTAGGAGGATATCAACAAATAGGGCAATTACTCTCTCGACTAAGGCAAGAACGACAAGTAAGTAACAGAACTCTATTTTTATTCCAACATAACGAGTACACACCAGAATACATAGTCAAATACAATGTGAAAGAAAGTTTACAAGTCCAAAAGTCAGACCGGATCACACGAAAATGAGTACATTGGAAGTTGAAGCAATATGTAAACCCTGCACTGGAAAGCCAATTGGACGTGAACTGAGAACCAAAAGTAGTCTTGCGATCCACCAGCATCACACGATTTGGACAAGAAGACTGCAGAAAGAATTTAGAAGTTGGGAAGGACTTTGTAAAAGGTAGGGGATGACAAAAAATGGACAGGACAATTGTATCTAGCCACCTCCTATCGCCCAACCCAAGGAAATACCTTGGCTGTCAATTGCACCTTATGTCAAACGATGATTCTAATATTGAGAAGAGAGCTTTCATCCAGAGCGTAGGTCTCTACTTACTCAAAGCTAGAACTCGTGAACCCCAACGAAGTCCATCATGACGTGATAGAATCTTACGTTGGCAGTTTTGAATATGATGGAACCTTGCACCGACAGAAATTCTCTAAATCGTAAAGTTTTGTGACTAAAAACTCATGCTCATGATGTTTTTTGTGAACACTAACTTTTAACAAAAAGTACTCATAGAATCACACTTAGGCGTATTCTGTATCACTCTATTGCGATGGGGTATTCCTCCAACCCTTATTTATAACTGAGGAGGCATGATCTCCACGATCTTGATTAGACGAAATGATCCAACGGAAAACGTGTCCAATAAATAGAGAATTCAAGTTCTTCAACTTCCCTTGCTATATTTATTTCGGAGTCATTTATTGACTAAATACACATGCTTACACTTCCACAAACTCAAAGGTATAACTCTTAGTCTACTCCTCATATCCCTCCTACGAAGTGGTATAAGGAGTAGAGGCAAATGATAATATTTGGCCCAAATTATGTTGGGCGCAGGATTAGTCAAGCCCATGGTTTGTTCAGCAACCCTCATTCACTGTTTAGATTTTTTCTCGGTGGTCACCTACCTGGCTCCATACTGATCTGCATCTAATTCTCCTCGGTGCTCGGTGATTGCCACTCGATCCGCTGAGGCAATATTTTCTTCCCCCTGAATCACTGAAGGCTACCTTGCATACAGGGAAAAGAGATCTACATCTGTAGTCGATAAAGAAAAGAATCTGCATGGTGATCTAGACTTCCTAAATTAGTAAGAGTTCGAAATCTTTGAGAATTCTACATAATAATTTCCATAATCTTGGAGGCTTTCGTAAGGAAACAAGAGTTTTGACACCCTAGATACATACGGCTCTCACACACAAAATGTATATATACATCGTTAATCTAACAAACTAAGTCCGTATACGTATACTCTCTATTTAGACACCACAATTGGCATAGACTCTCTTGTCAATTTGTTCTTTCAATTTCAAAAACTACTCTCTAACTTAACCATTAGACTTTCCCCCGTCGGAACACCCTCCGACGATTCTTTACAGGTCTTGTCATTCCGAACCATCAAACGATCAGATCATTTGTTTAAGTTAACGGAGCTATTATCTGTGGAATTAAACCCACATCTAACAGTAAGATTGTAAACATCTCATTAAAAGTTTTCATTTTATGATTTATCATAAAAATTAAGTCACACAATACAAAATCTTTTTGAGTTGTAAATTTTCTTAATATGCATCAACAGATCAGCTGGATAGGTGTAGAGAGAATGATAGAGAGGAGAGACACTGTTAATGTTGTATCCCAAATTTTTTTGCCTCGAAATTGGTGTGGTATCGAATTGAAGCAGCCACCTTGACCTATGACCAGATGTTCAAGTTCAACCTTATCCAAGCAAACAGCCTATTTTAATTTTCTGACCAAAAAATTTCTATCTCTAATTAAAACGTGATATTTGCACTTTCTTAAGCAATCAACATAAGCACTTTTTACCCAAAATCTTAATTTCTTTCTCCCCACGTGAAAATCAAAACCCACGTCCCTCTTTCTAAGCTTTGGTTTTAAGACTACTACTGCTACAAAGAAGAAGAAAAGTATGGTCAAACATTTTGACTTCAAATTTGCCTCCGGTTCAGCATTGCCTTCCTAGCCGCCGTGCAAGAATTCCATTTGTTATTACCCACTTACCAGGAAAATTGGAATCAAAATTCCCAAAACATTATCAAGGTGTCAAGTTGAGAAGCTGGTCTGGTCCAAGGAAGTATTCCCCCCCCTTTTTTCCTCGATGATAAAGTCGAGGAAGTATTTGAAGAGCACGCGAAGAATTTCCGGCATGATTTCTCTTTCTCTAACTAACTAATATATATATATATATATATATATATATATATATATTACCATTGCCTAGTTTCTTCGGTGGGTGGATACCGGTACCCATTAATTAGGATCTTGGGTTCGAGTTTATATATAACAAAAATAGATTGCGAGAGTTATGCTCTCAAGAAACCAACTCGATTTGAACAGAATCTAGTCAGATTTAATATGATTACTAGATACAAGTTGTTTAATAAAAAAATCAAAAATAAAGTTTTTTTAAGTTAGTTTTTAATTTTTTTAATTTATTTTACTCTTAGTTTAATTAATTATTTAACGGAAGAATTCATGATAACATGAATGGAAGTGACCAAAAGCATAGCTATTCATATTTGAAGACAAATCTTTGCTTAAAAATAAAATTCAGTGGCCTTTGGGACTAAAGTTTAAAGAACGAAATTACAATTTGCCTTCATCTTAAAATATTGGGTTGCGCCGAATTAAGACGGGCCGAGCACACATAAATACGATGCACTAAATTCTAATTGAGCTTCATTGGGAGAGACAATTCTCATTCCATTATTCTAAAGATCCAGCCCGAACCAGATTAGGCTTTGTGAGAAATAGGGGCCAGAGGGTTGGCAGGGTAGAGAAGGGTGCCTAGGTGTCCTGTAAGCATAATCCTCTTGCCTAATCTTGTCCGGGGCTGAGCCAAGCCCACTAATCTAGCTGAATCCCATGTGAGTAACGTAGCCCAAAAGATCAATTCCTCCAACCCCATTTGCAACTTTTTCGGTTCAGAGCCCACAACTCTTTTAATAGATCTTTTCAAAATTGAGCTCCTTCTCCAATTTGTTTTTGCGTCTTTTAGCAGTCCTACATCATTCCATGGTCAATTAGATCAAATTAGTTTACAGGAATTCCTCGTCCTTTCCATATTTTGGTGCCACCTATTGTGTGAGAACGATCAAGTCGTCAACCAAATCCAGAAATCCTCACGTGTTTGCCTCACGGATTGTTCAACATTGCATTTTTTTTTTTTTGGATCTGTCTCTCTCTCATCTTCAATCTTCATGAGTTTGGGTTTGTCAAATTCTGATCCGCAAGTCACTCATTCATTTTTCAGTTATAATCATATATTACTTTTACATTTTGCAGTAATCAGATTTTTTAAGTAGTAGTGTCCGTTTCTATCTCATCATAACCTAATAATCTTATGCAATTGATCTTCTTGTCTGTCTTTAATGCAAATTTATCAAACCCCATTTCATAGTATTCTACATGTAATTAGGACAATCCTAGAGACCCACATGAAATTTATCACCAATTTTAGCAAAAATTAATTCATTAATTTTTTAACGTTTTCCTGCTTGAATTTCATCTGCAGAAAATCTGGATGTCTGGGGTATTCTCTAGACTGTTTTATGAGAACAACTTGAAGTTAAATAATACGGATTTATTGAGTGGTGTGGTTCCACTAATGAAACTGCTATGTCTCACAGGAATAGGTCTTTGTCTTGCACACCCAGAAACCCAAATCGTCCCAAAAGAAACATTCAAGCTCCTTATCAAACTTGTTTTTGTCCTATTCTCGCCCTGATTATATTCACCCAACTGGGTACTTGGTGGTTTATCCCAGTAAATGCGCTATTCAGTCCCGTTGTTGGATGTACTTACTATTTTGGGGTACTTGGTTTTACTATTTTGTCGCTCACCACCGGAATTCAAAGGAGCCGCGTTGAAAATAAAAAAGTTAAATAAAAAAGGTAAAAATAAAAAAATTTTCATTAATTATTTATACACTCCCTTTTTTAATTTTTTTTTCTTTTTTAAAATAATTACATTAAAAATAGAAATATCAAATCAAAAAATAAAAATTAAAAAATTTTCATTATTTTATACTTCATTTTTTGATTTTTTCTTTTTTAAAATTTTTTATTATTTATGATATTTTTTTCTTTTAAATTTTAATTATAATATTATAATAATATTTATATAAATAAAAATTATCTAAAAAATATATAATATTTTTAATTAATTCAGTTAATTCAATTTAACCAAAATAAAAATTATTAAAATTGATAATCATCTAAATAAACCAAATTAAAATTTGATGTTATCCAAAATAAAATTAAATACTTAATAAACCATTCAAAATATAAAAAACAAATGATTTAATTTGGAGAAAATGATTTTTTCGATTTTAACCGACACCCTAGTTAAACTTTTTTTGGTTTGTAAACTTTATAAGCTAATCTATAATTAAGCCTTGAACTGATCGTTTGGAATCCAAATAATCCATCTTCTCCAAATTCATCACCGAAAATCACTCATCTAATTGAGTACAGGTTTTAACAATTTTAAAACCATTTATTTTTGGGATTAATTACAATTTTTTCTCCTGTAATTTAATCTAAATTTATATACTTCCCTTATAATAAAAAAATATATAGTTATAACTTCATGATTTAAAATAAAATGAAAGGTCGACCAAATTTAATCGAATTTCATAAAATTAAAAGTGATACGACGGAGGTACATAAAATGTTGATTTTACCCCTAACACACACTCTCTCTCTCCCTCTCCCTCTTCCCCCTTCAACCAGCCAAAAAAAAAAAAAAAAAAAAAAAACCTGTGATCGGCTGAAAGCAAATGGGTGGCTGAAGACTGAGGCAAACAGAAGACGATCGATCAAACCCATCGTTCGATCCTAGTTTCAATTCCATTTTTTATTTGTATTTGATCGAAAATTGATCGATCAAACCCATCGTTCAACCCAAGCTCTGTAGTAAATTTTGAGGTGGTTTGATCAATCAATTTTGGGACCCCTTAAAAAAAAATTGATGGGTCGATCAAACCCCCCAAAATTGATTGATCAAAATCTGAAGGGGAAAGGCTCTGAAGGATGGGTCGATCAAACCCATTGGTGGAACTAGTTTCAATTGATCGAGCAAACCCCCAAAACGAATCGATCAAGCCCAAAAAAAAAAAAAAAAAAATTCATCGACCCTAGTTTCAATTCATCGATCAAACCCATCGTTGGACCTAGGATTTACAGAGAGAGGGGGAGGGGAGAGGAGAGGAGAGGAGTTTTTAATCGAAGCATTTTTTAATCGAACCCATTGGAGGAGTTTTTAATTCACAGGTGGTGAGCATCACTCAAAAAATGCATCGAAACAGTTCCCAGAAAAACCCCACCAGCAAATTGTGTCCCCAGTAGCAAAAAACCCTCATTCCATTTCATGAAACATGGTGAAACCCCCCAATAAAAGTCCCAGCAAATATTATAATCAAGCACCAGATTTTGGTCAAGATTACAGATTTTGATCTCAAATTGGGTTCTGAAGAATCAGAGCTAGAACCTGATTCATTATCATGATAGTGATCACTGTGAGCAGTGGAGAAGATGAAGAGGAAGGGTAGGATATAGAGAGAGAGGAGGAGAGAGAGAGCGAGGGAGAGACAACAATAGGGGTATAATTCTAGTTCTTCATCTTTGTCTTGACCTTGCTAGCTCCTTTTGTAGATTTTTTCCTCCTCACCGTGGTTGTATGAATGGGATCATTTTGTATCGCATCCCACAATTTTTCAATTGTGAGGGTAACTACTAACCATGGCTGCTGGAGTGTGCAGAGGAGAGGAGGAGGAGGAGAGAGAAGAGAAAGAATTTGTTTTTTTTTTTTTTTGAATAAATTGGGTGTAATTTTAAAAATAAAAATTAATTTCACAATTCTGTACGTGGAATTCAATTTCCCATTAATATTGATTATTTTCATCACTTATTATTTTTTTTTAAACTGTGTAAATTTTTATCATATTAGAGATATATAGATTTCCACTAAATCACATTGTGAAAAATTGTTTTTATGAGAACAACTCTAATGAAACTGCAATGTTTAACAGATCCATCTTCTCCAAATTCATCACCATAGGTATTCTCTAGATTCTTGTATGAGAACAACTCGAAGTTAAGTAAATACGGATTTATTGAGTGTTGTGATCGGTGTTTTGAAACTCCGGTTGGTTCGACCGATTTGATCGGAAATCGGTTTGAGAGTCGGTTCAGATTTTTTTAAAAAATCAGTTTTGAAAAGATCAGGTCAAACTCGATCAAAAATTGGATTGAACAGGAAAAACTAGATTGAATCGGACTGGTCTAATTCTATTTTTTGAATAACAAAATGTGTGATAAAATTTATAAGAGCCTGGAGTTGAACCTGAGCGCTGGAGTGCAAGAAATTATGACCTTCATTGATAGGTCATGTAGAGGATGGTGTTTTTAATTTTAGAATTTATATTT